>JACGDI010005431.1:218805-238025 GCA_014898725.1 Jacaranda copaia
AAACATTGCTTCCAATCAATGAAAACCCAAACTCTTCTTTCCAAATCGACCTAAAAATAACAAATAGATGAGGAAAATGACTTCAATTTGCATTTTCTACATTACCAAATTTTAGGGGGTCGTAGCAATTTTTTCAAACTAATGAGAGGCAAGTGTAATGAGGCCTAACATTAGGTTATCCTGAATTTTGTTTTCAATTTTATGTTTTGCTATTACAAGTGGATATTTATTAAGATTGGAGGTAATAATATGTGTTGTATAATTAGGAGTTTAGGATTGGTAAAATGATTACAATGGTATAATAATTTGATTAATCTTATATGATTACATACATGTGGGCAGACATATATTAATTGTTGATACGTTTGTATTTTTAATGGCGCTAAATATTTAATTTTTAGCAATATTGATAAGGTTATTAAATGGCGCTAAATATTTAATTTTTAGCAATATTGATAAGGTTATTTAAAAATAATTAAGTTTTTACTAATAAATCGAACCAAATATATATATCCAGTGACTTGTAACTCAATGGCATTAAGTCTCTCTTATTATGTATAAGGTTTCGTGTTCGACCCAAATGAACATTTTTGCGTGCACCTTATGTGTGCCTCTTAGTTATGATTTTGTGGAGTTTGTACTTTCATCTTCTTTGATTTGATATTTGTATTCTATTGATTTATTGTAAGACTGATCTTCTTAATTTAATAATTGAATCTATAAACTTGTTGTAAATAATACTTTCTCCAAAAAAAACACAAAAAATGATTATATCAACTTATGAATAATAAATGCATGAATTTGGGCAACAATTGTAGTTGTGTAATAAGGAAAAGGATTGAATTATGATAAAAATTTGATGAGTAGTTTATAAACAATGCTAGTTAATTTGCATGTGAAAGATTGAATGTGACATGTGTAGTAGTGGAAAGTGAGAGGAGGGCATGTGATTGTGTTTGAATATTAAGATTTTGGTGTTAGATTTGTATTATGATTATCATAATCCCATGATCACATGTGGATTATTGCTATTATTATTTTTGTTGTTGTAGTAGTATGGTCATAAGAGTTGACCTTGAGTAGCATTCAATTTTCACTACTATCAATGAAGCTTTTTTTATTTTTTCTTTTTTTTAAAAAAATTGAGGATATATACTTCCAACTTACATTTCATATCTCCAATATATTATTTTATTTTATTTTTATAAGATATCTTATTTCGATATTGCAATTTCCATAAGATCTTTTTTTGGGCTGACAATAGCTTCTAACTTTTTATATATAATGATATAAGTGTATAAATATGTAAAACCTCCAATTATTGAAGCCTTCACAAAGGTATACCTAATATTACTTTTTCCTTTTTCAAAAGTATTTTAAATGGAGATATCATAAACATGTTATAATACAATTTTTATATGGCAAAATTGGAAAATCGATCCCATACCTATGGCTCTCTAGCAATTTAGGACTTTATATTTTTTTACCACAAAATTGAAACACTATCTTTTGAAATTTGATAATTTGAGAATAAATTGGCCCGCACCTACGTGGCTAGCCGCTACTAGCCCTAGCGATTGCTTGGGCATGATTGCCACTAGGGTCAACAGCTGCCCAGCAGATCTGGAGGCTAGATCTGTCAGTCGGCATCGGAGATGTGCCGATCAACCACTGGGGCCATGGCCATGGCAGCCATTGTGGGGGTGGGGGAGTGTGGGCGGTTGTAGTGAATATATATGTTATATATATTTATGTATTTTTAATTTATATATGTATGTATATTTGTATATATGTGTTTGAATGTATAGATTTTTCTCCTTTTTTTTCATTTTTTTATTTTTTATGTCTTGAATTTTTATTTTTTATATATAAATTTTTCTCTCCTTTTATATTTTATTTTCATATTTTTGTTGAAGTGGCAAATAAAATTGTCATGTCGTTGCCACATATGAGAGAAGTAGGATAAGTTTGATGACGTGGTGCCATGTGATGCAAATTCAAACACCATGTAGGCGTGGACCAAAACTAGACAATTTTTGGGCTCAATTTGTCTTCAAATTGTCAAATTTCAAGAGGTAATGTATCAATCTTGCAACCCAAAAATATAAAATCCTAAATTACTAGAGGGCCATATGTACGGGACCAATTTTGCAATTTTGCCATTTTTATATCTATAACAAAATGATCAAATAACGTACATCGAGGCGATAAACGTCACCATAATCGATAGTATCTAATCATAATCAATATATTATTTGAAAATATCAATAAAAATGCTAAACAATAAATTCATATATATCCTATGTGGGTTCAAGAGCAAATCTAGTATTTAGAATAATCAAATTTGTGTTTCGAAATTCATAAAATGGTTAAAGCCGTAGGGGTTAGTCAACGAAAATCCTCTAACACTCAAATCAGTATTTAAAATTAGAATTATCAAAAAAATTAAAGAAAATTAAGACAACAATTATGATATCTATCTATAAATATCAATTTTATTAGAACTAGTTGGTTCTAATATTTTGTAAGAGCTAGTTGGATCAAATTAGGAGCCATATGCAATATCTAATTTTTCAAAGGACCATTTTGAACATCAAGTTCTTACAAAATATTAGAACCAAATGAAATTGGAGAAGTGAAATGGACCTTAGGACTTCAGTTTGGAAATGCCTTCACTTTAGTCGGGTGAACAAATTTTCATTGACCACCGACAAAGAAAATGTATTTCGATTTCTATTACATAGAAAGACATGAAATGCTATTAAATCGAAATAATATTTGAATAAAATTATAAATTATTGAATATATACATAAATAATGCTTATACTTTCCGTAATAATTCAAATAATTTATAACTCGAATACCCATAATAACTGAATCGAAATTGTATAATTGTCGTTCTATTAGATTTTTTATTTTTGCTTTGAATCAAATGGTGATAAAAAATTAAAAATTTCGACAGATGTTCCTTCTGTATTTTTTTTATGATTAAAAGAAATGAAGTAATAATGACGATCTTATCTCCTCCCGCTACCTATGTTTGGGGGTTTGTGTTCAATCACGAATACATTAAATACTTGAACAATCCACGTAAGTATAGACTCTATCAGCATAACACGATTAAGAACCAAATAAAATTTATCGAAATAAACATTAATTCATATCCAAATCAAATAGCATATAACTAATAAATATTTGTAATAAATATATAAAGTAGATTTGAACCCATGACGTGGGCTTACTAAACTATATGAGATTGAATTTAGAACCGGATACTCGTTGATAACTACAGTGGCAAAATCATTGATAGCGTTTTGCAGTGGGGCAGCCAAAGCTAATACTTACTGTTATTTTCAATTCAAAAAGTGAGCAGCCGAGGCTATAGGAATATCGATAGAGTTCACAAGTCAAATAAAACCTTTAGACTAGCCGGTCTGCTTGGATTCCTTCTTTAGACATATTTTCATTCTCCAAGAATAAAAATTTAAATATTGTGAATTGAAAATAATAATTTTCTTTTAAATATTTGAAATATCCATAAGTACAATACATTTATTGGGATATATTTTAATTACTATATATATATTATGTACTTATTACGCTTAAATTTATTGTAAACACAACACAAAAAATCCAACTCCAAAAGATCATTGTTTCTTGAGCACATGTGCTGCGGATTTTGATTTTATAAAAAAATATCTCAACGAGCGAGGAAAAAAGTAACTTATAATTGACTCACGATTCTCATTTTTTCAAATGTAGGACATAATTTGATATTATCAAAAATCATATCAGTCGAGGAATTTCAGAAAAGACGCATAAACTAATCCATCATAAACATTGAAATTCCAACCTTATCATGTATTACTTCGTCGGCCCATGCAATGAAAATTTCATATTTATACAAATTATTGCATTTTAATGGATGAGAGAAGTGAGATTATTTTATAAATTAACTAGCAAGCTTAAGATTTTCGACCTTTGATATGGATTGGATATCGTTCGATAAATTTCAATCATCATATCAATATATATGTTTATTTATATCTTTTAATTGTTGAATAATTTTTGGTCCGATGATATTAATCTTATAAATAAAATATGAAATCGAAGGTTTGAACTTATTGAATTATTGATATACGTGTGTATAAATAAAATGAATATCTTCTAATCATTAATCAATTCAAATATATATTTTGTAATGGCTATGCTAATGTAATAATAACCATTAACCAAATAAAAAATTCCCTCAAAAGATATTTACCTTAGAAAAAGTTTTACCATGAAAAAAATAAATATAATTTCGTAATCTATACATTTTTTAATATCTTTTTTTTAAAATAATTTTCCTAAAACACACTAAATACAACTGACATTAAACAATGATAATTAGAGTGGATATACAAAATGAAAATAGTGAAATCCAATTCATTTGAGAAATTTACACGCTTATAAGTTAACACACACACACAAAAGAATTGTTGATCAAAAAATAAAAATATTAATTTATTAGATTCATTCAAGTTCATTAATTATTATTATTATTATTATTATTATTATTATTATTATTGAGAGAATTAAGGGAAAAAAGTAAAAAGTTAGTCCATGATATAAATCATAATATGTTCTAGAAGTAATTTTCTAGCCGCATATTCCGTAATCAAGTTGATGAGTTCTGCCATATTAATCATTGTAATAATAAGTCGTTGAGTTTAATATTTTGTTTGGTTAAAGCAATGGATTACACCTTAATCATTGTCATTATAAGTTATTAAGAAATTGTTTGGTTAAGCAATGGACACCTTAATCATTGTGACTGGTCACAAAATTGGTATTTGCCATAGCTTTCTCTTTCTGCAAAATATAAAAATCCATAATCTTTTAGAAAAATAATAATAGTAAAAGTAGAGTATGTTTAAAATTTGTTTTAAAAGTTATAAGAAAAGTGAAAGGTGTGTTGTAGTAAAATATTGAGAGCTTTGTCTAGTAACATTAGTGATGCTGCATCGAGCTGGAATGTCAATGGATTTGAGTGTATTTGGGCTTGAGATCTGCAACCACGAACACACGTGAACTAGCCGAGATGTCCCCGACTAAGGCACTCTGACGCTCAAGTTAGTTTAAATGGAGCAAATATATGGAAAGTATGCAGTGAATAGTGTAAATGGCATTACCTTGAGCGTGATTGAGCCTGCTATATTTATAGTTTTATGTGGACATAACTTTACCCAAATACCCTTATCAGGTGTGATCGTTCTTTCCCCCTGCTGGGGGGTTTAAAGTCATTTCATGTTCAGAATCTGATGCAGTGCCAGGTGGCTACATCTCCAATTTTTTCGGATAACTGTGCCAGAAGAAGCACGTGTCTGTCAAAGTTGTTAGCAGGATTGTCAGAGTTGTTGGCAGCAGTTATACCGGCTGCCACGTGTCATCGACGTGGAGATATTCAACCTGCCAGATAAGTGAGTAGAGGATGATTCGGTGGTCAATTCGTGTCGACCAGAGACAAGAGCTCGCACGCGTGGCTTGATCCTGAAGTCAATACCGGTCGACTGCGGATGCTGCCATATGGAGTCGATACCGGTCGACTATGAGTACTGTCGCAAGGAATCAATTCAAGTCGATCAGGCACTTATTATTTGGGCCTCGTGGGCTTTATTATTTAGAATTGGGCCTATTGGGCTATCCCGTATCAATTAGTCTTTTCTATTATATAGAAAGTTTCGTATTCGATTCGAATAAACATTGTTTCTCTAAAAAAAATATTAGGCACTTTTAATTTATTGGGAAACGGTAAAATGCCACTATAAAAATGGTGTTTGGTAGAATCATAACAAATAAATATTAATATAAAATAACCAATAACATAATTACGTACAAATGATTATATAATTTGTAAGATTATTTTTTATCTATTTTTTTTTTACATTATGATTGGATTATCTGTCCGCATAAAATACATTACTCTATGTATTCAAGGGCCATATAGTTTAATATCATTATGCTTATATGCACTTTAGCCACTCGAATTTAAGAGTATGTACTAATATAATGTGTTTGTGCATTTCAGTAAGAGACCTAAAGTAGCAAGCTCTCCCCCAACAAAAATAATACATTAGCCAATTATTGTGCGTATAATATTTTGATTTTTTTTTTTTGACATATGAATTTACATAAATTGAAATGTAAATTATTTAGTATGGAAAAAAATTTCACGAAAAAAAGATAAACGATTCATATAAAATATTTAGTAAAAATATTTCAAATAAATGCAATGATTAATTAACACTCTAATTATACAAAAAAATGATTAATCAATTGATGTTTCCATTCAAACAAATTCATATTAACAAGCAATAATCATTGAACTTTCCTTAATAATGCATCTTGTATATGTTGGTCCCTTTGCAAATTATATTAGCATATTCGCAGGCATCATATGCACATATATATATATATATATATGAAAATTATAATAGTACAAAATTCATTTTTTATTTATTTTATTTTATTTTATTCTTTAATTTTTTGTTGTCCCTCTCTATCTATATATATGTTTCTTGTGTTAGGAATTTAATGATGAAATATATATCCAATTAATATTTTTTCTTATTTTCATGATGTGAGGCATCCTGTAAATTTTTTCAATGAAGCCAAATACATAGATTGATATTATAATTACAGCCAACTTATTATTTTTATTCTTTTGAAATATTTTTAAAATATTAAAATAATTATTTTAGAAAAATATCATTCGATTAAAAGTAATGGTGTGATCACACAATCAACTCTCAACTACTACTCTCATGGAAATAATTTAAGAACATATAAAATTGATGACTTTACTTGGTTACATTTTAAAAAATGTTTTTGGAGAAATATTTTAGAAAAATGTATTTTGAAAAATATTTCAGTAAGGAACATAATAATATTTAGTTTTATTTTTGTGAGGATTCATTAAGTACTTCTTAATATAAGGTTTTTGCCTAATTAGAAGTATTGTATCAATTTTTATAGTATTATATGCCATTATTATGATAGTACAATAATTAGAAAGTATTTATTTAATTAAAATATTGGTTGGAGAAAAAAAAAACATAATAAATAGTTGATACAAAAATTTATAATAATTCTCTCCAAAAAAAATTTAAAATAATTGATGATATTCTCATCAAATACTCATTAATACCTTGAGGATATTCATGCGACAATTAACTCAATTAATAATATAATCTTCCTTATATGTATTAAGTTCAAAATTATAATGTGTAAAAAATAAAAAAAGTTCTTTAAAGACATACATAAAATTATGAAAATAATATTCTTCCACTATAAAAAGTATAAATAAAATTAAAAAATAAGAAAGTTCTATGAAAATAATATTCCTCCACTATAAAAAGAACAAATAAAATTAAAAATAAGAAAGTTCCTTCTTCGGTCTTTCTCATCCAGCTGCACCGATAATATTGGCGGGAAGTTGGTCGAACCAGAAGATCGGGCTGTCGGTATTGTCCGCGTCCAAGCGGTGGAGCCCGACCCGATTTTCCCCCACCCCCACCCCCCAAATGTCTTTTTCAACTTAGGCGGCTCGGATGAAGGATCCGATCCGGAATCAGGCGGGTCCGACGTGAATGGTTGAGGTGTCGTTCGGTGGGGGTTCGTCGGTTGTCGTTTTGGCTGCAGACAAGTGAAGGCCAGATGGGATAGTGTCGGCGGGGAAGGAAACATCTTAGTGCTTATTGTGACTGAATTTCCAAACTTTTGAATACATTTTATTCCTCACTCTTTCTTTTCATTTTTCACTTTGTCATTTTTTTCTCTCTCTCGAAATGATAAAGTTATGAATGTTCGAGAAAAATTTATCTCAGGGAGGTTGTTTTGTAAACAAAGTGTGTCTTGTGTGTGAATAATTTATAATAAATAAGGCTTTGTTTGGTTTTGTTTCCTCAAAACGATATTATTTTGAGGAAATATAATCAAATACATTTCAATTTTTTTAAATTAAATATTTTTCAATATATATAAATATATATTATATATATATTTTATTATTATTCTAATATTAAAAATAATTTAATTTTATTTTCATCCTAAAAACCTAATGAAAAGTCATTAATTTGACTGTTACAATAAAAAATATTTCTCCCAAAATATAAATAAACATATCAAAAAATAATTTTTACATTTTTCAATAATTTATTCTCCCAAAACACGTAATAAAATCGAACAAAAAACATATCCTAACATTTTCTAAATTATTTTAAAAATTAACAAATTTCCTATTGTAACTCAGAGTAATAAAGTAAATAATATAATATATATATATATAGATATAAAAAAAAACATAAATAATCTTCTCAACCATCAACATCTTACGAATTTCTTCTTATGGGTTCAGCCCACTCCATAAGTAGGCTAATTAATATGTGTATTTTGAGGCTTGATCTACACCCCAATTTTGGAGCTCATTCTATGGTGGGTACATCTACCAAAATTCTGGTGGGCTGGTTACACTGCTTCTACACAGTTTGGGGGTGTTTGGTTTCATTTCCAACACCAGAACACCCCTTTTTATTTTCACCCGAAAATAAAAAATAAAATTTATTATTATTTTTTTATTTTCACTCAAATTATTCCTATTTTCAAAATTTTTCTAAATCTATCATATTATTTTATTATCACATCAAGCAAATTTAAATTTGATTTGACATAAAATATCCACTATTATTTTAAAATTAATAAAATATACATATATTTTTAAAAATATTTATTTTAAACATAAAAAAATATAAATCAACTATCATTTCAATTATATACATATTCTAATTATTATTTTTTAACAAATCATCCAAACACATTTTTATTTTTATTTTAAAATTATAACTACCTTTCTAATTTTTAAAAATAACTAGAAACTAAAAATGGTTTCGGAAATAAAACCAAAACAGCCCATTAGCATCTTCATCTTTCCCTCATATCACTTTGGACCAAAAGCTTTCAGCCTTTCAGAATTTTTGGGAATGTTTGATTATATTTTTTATTTGATTTTATTATGTGTTTATTATGTATTTTCGGAGAATAATTATTAAAAAATATAAAAGTTATATTTTGGTATGTTTGTTTATGTTTTTGGAGAAATATTTTATATTGTAGCAGTCAAATCAATATTTTTTTTATTGGGTTTTTGAAATGAAAATAAAATTGAGTGATTTTTTTTAATGTTAGAATAATAATAAAATATGCATAATATATATATGTATATATTGAAGAATGTGTATTTTGAAGGAAAAATTGAGATATATTTCGTTATATTTCTCTAAAATAATGTTGTTCCAAGGAAACATAATCAAACAAAACCGTTTTTTTTTTTTTTTCTCAAATCAATTTTTGGGCCGAAACGTAGGGTTACATTTATTTGGTTGAGCCTCTCTTATTTTAACCATATAAATGCATCAAAATCCATTCTTATTCACTATAGCTGATAGTACCACGTACAGTTAAAGAAAATGGAAACAGATATTTAAGGCACAAATATCTCATTCTCATAAGAAAATTCAGCCTTACATCAATTTGTTTGAACTCTCTTATGTATGTGAAATAATGATTCCCATTTATAAGTCTATTGAGTGTAAGATGAAATAAGATCTTAGAGCTTCTAAAATATTAATAATACTTTAATTTTATTATTATCATAGTTAAAATTATAAAATATTGTTAAAATTTTAGAAATTTTAATAAATTATAAACTTCTTCCTTTATTTAAAAGAATTTATAAGATACTAAAATCTTATTTTATGAGTTTATAATATATATTTTTTTTAAATTATCAAATATGTTATTTATATTTTATAAGCTTTTAAATATTTTGTAAAGAATTTTGAGGAGCTCATTAATTCACCACAAACAATCCCTGACTCTAAGTCATAAGGTCGTTAAAAGAAAAAAAGAAAAAGAAAAAAATAGAGAACATATTAAAGAAGGTTAAATCAAGAACCGCATGATGTATGTGTTTTAGGACTTAGAACATGCCACACAATCATCATCCACAATCTATATTTCAGGTGAAAATCATATAATTGTTTATTTTTTAAAAGTTATTCTTTCAATTAAAGTAAATTAGTGTTCATATGCTATTTCCTAACTTCCAACTATTATTTCTATGCATAATGATGTAAACATTTATAAAGTTTTAAATTCTCACTTAATCATTCATGACGAATTAAATAAGAAATTCTAGATTAAAACTAAATGACTAGTATTGTTCATAATTCAAGTGCACTCTAGAAGAAGAGGAAAGAAGGAATATTGAACTAAATTTATTTATTTATTTATATATATTTTTATGCATTTAGAGTTTGTTAAAATTTGAATTTTGAACCTTATATTATACATACATACATTACAGAGTTCGTCAAAATTCAAATAGCAAATTTTATGTTTATATGTATAAGAATAATATTATTAAATCAATTAATTATTATGTGGAAGGACTCCCTCACGGGGCAAGGAGGAAGAACTCATACAGAGGGAGAAGGAAGTAAGAGAGCGAATGAAGTAAATGTTAGGAAAATTGATAGAACTGGCTAAATAATTATATGACCTAAGGCGTGAACACACTTTTCTTAAAGTGATTATTGCCCCCACTATGAGTTTGCTATCAGGTTGAAATAACAATTTACTTATAGGATATAACAAAACCACTTGAAATCTGCGAATAGTAACTTTGAAGATTTTCCTCAAAATCTTTTAAAAAGCT
Source organism: Jacaranda copaia (assembly GCA_014898725.1). Taxonomy (NCBI): domain Eukaryota; kingdom Viridiplantae; phylum Streptophyta; class Magnoliopsida; order Lamiales; family Bignoniaceae; genus Jacaranda; species Jacaranda copaia. The sequence continues at coordinate 229,562 of JACGDI010005431.1, forward strand.
TTTGAATATACGAGAAAATTTTAATAGGGAATAAAGGAGGACTTATTTTAGAAAAATATATCTTTATTTTGGCACTTCTCCTGAGTTATATTTATATTAGTAGAAGACATCCTTTCTGAAGTATCATAATAATTCATAATAGTTGTACCATATAAATCTAACTATTTCTTGTGAAGATACAACCTTTAATACGGGTTTTGAAAAATCGCAATTCTTCATAAGAATATGTCATTAATTTCCAAAAAAGGATAAAGTTATTTTTTTACTCGAAATTATTTTTTTTGCTAAAGAAGATAATATTTTCTTAAACATGCGTGCACGTGCCCAAGTGCCAAGTGAATTAATTCAAATATATAATAATATGTTTTTGAATTTCCTTTATATTTTCCTTCAAAGTTTTAATTCAAACTATTAAGTATATTATTTTTTATAAAAAAAAAATCTTATTTTTTCAATACGAGACAAATACACTTATATTCAAACTTAAATTTCAAATTATAATATATATTATAACAGTAAAAATTAGAGTGAGCCACACACATGCCCGACAAGCAAGTTTCTAAAATAATCTAAATACGTGTGCGCAACGAGTAAAATTTCAAAATAATTTCGACAACCTCCGCACATGTATATATGCATATACGTGCACGGAGCCTAGATTGAGCTAGAAAGACTGGCAACTCTCAATGGAACCACCCGACTAGGATAGCTACTGAACCACGAAGTTCAGTATGCCACCGCTGAGTTTGAGTTGTCCAACCCACATAATTCCTATATTATATGAGGAAATTGAGCAGCGTGTCTATCAATCCCACATAAGCAACTCAATTAGATGCTGAGGGCGAGCATAACAGCGAGCAACTACCAATCAAACAATCAGTTTTGCCCTTATTAATTGATTCCAGTGAGTATTAATTACATGTATCTAATAATGGATTACGGATGGGATTAACGAGTGAATCCAGTTATGAACACGTAGCCAAGCCTTCCAGGCTCGTGGGGACTGTAGTAGGTGGACAAATAAAATAATGTGCCTTGTTGCACAAGACAGCATATCCATTTTCCACCTCTTTAAAACCCTGTAATTTCGACAAGACCAGTGGTCAGACTCATAGCTTATCAAAAAACAACACGTTTCTCAGAAAAGTCCATATCCAATCCCCACTCACTCCAACTAATCATTCCCTCCACACACCCTTTCTCTCTCTTTAACCTTTCCCACTCACCAAGAGCCATAGATGGCCCACCCCCTTGACCCCTTGATCCCGCCCGACGCAGAAGCCAATATCCCCAGACCCCCCCCAGTCCACTCAATAAATTCGCTTCTTCATTTATTGGTATTCATCTCTAATAGATAGTGATGGCAATAGAATAGGTTAAAATTCAAATTTGAATTCAATCCATCTTGAATGGAACAAATTTAGAGTTGTTTAATGGGGATATGAATTGAAATATGATGCATGATTTTTATATTTTAAAATATTTGAGGTGAGATATGGGATTTGCTTAAATTATTCTAAACTTGTCTCATAACCCCATTCCCATGTACATTATACATATAATAATAAATATATTATATATAGTTTATTTTATATTTTTTAAATTAAGAATAATTTAAATATTGTATTGGTTGTTACTTTAATTATATTCTTATTCTCCTATTTTACTTTTATAATTTTATCTTGTTTGTATAAATTTTTTATTTTTATATTTAAAATTTTAATTTTAATTGATGTAAAATAATTTTGATTTAATTATTTTTTATTGACTAATTTTAATTTTTCTAATTTTTTTTTGAATTGATAGGTTAAACCCAGCAGAATGAGATGGGATGGGTTCCTTTTGGGGCAAGGTGGGGCAAAGTGTAGGATGGAATAAAATCTAGCATGAAGGGATATGAGTTTGAGCCAAACCTGCCACGTTACCATCCCTCCTAATAGTTGCTAATATAGTAAATAAATGTATGTTTTTAAAATATTTGCAAGCATGTAAAATTTTAAGAAATGATCTTACAAAAATAGGATCTTGTATCTTTTGTTGAAAAGAATAAAAAATTATTAATTAATTTTTAAAAATTTAATAATTTATACTTAATGATATTAAATATAATTGTTGCCAATAATATCTTGCAAATTATAAACCTTATTTTATTTAAATAATTCAAAAATATATTTTTAAAATAAAATCCATAAATTTCAAAGACATTTCTTAGAATATGACTGCATATAAAATGCAGACAAATATGTCATTAACTTATATTTTGAGATATATTAAAAATCGTAGCCATCTACTATCTAAAGAGTATGATCCAAGATTTGGTTCATTAAATCCCATCTATTATGTAATGGGATTCTGTATTTTAGTCTATTAGTGATAATTAATATTTTTATTTTACAACAATGCAATTTATATGTGCCAAAAAAATTTTAGGGGTTGTTTGGTTTTATTTATATTTTTATTATTTTTAAAATTTGAAAAATTAGTTAGTGGAAATGAGTTAAAAATAAATTTGTATTTGAATGAATTATTGTAAAAGTAATAATTATATTGATTTTAATAAATTGTAGGTGAAATGCGATAAAAATAATGAAATAGATAAAGAAGATATATAAATTATTAAAAATTATATTTTGAAAATAAAAATAAAAATAATATTAAATAAAAAAATATAAAAAATAATGTATTTTATTTTTAAAATAATAAAAAATGTGAAAATGTAGAGTAGAAATGAAACCCACCAGCCAAAATTTCCACCTAACTTATAATGACTAGATGACTTGGCAGTTGGCACTTCGCAAAACCATCCGTCCGCTTTCACCGTGGCCGCGCGTGCCTACCACGTACAAAGTGGTCGACCACAGCCCACGTGGCCCAATCACCTCCGTCCACGTAATCCAATCATGTATGGCCAGAATAATGCGACGGATATGCCTGATGCTGCTCCACTCTATAATGACTGTATTTAAACCCTTGAACTGGATACACCACAGTATATCCTTTCCCACCAGACCCATTTTTTATTCCCATCAAACAAAGACCCATTGATCCACATGTTATTAAATTAAATTTTTCTTGGGGGGAGACTCAAAAAAGAAAGAAAAAAAAAAGTTAAATTGTTATTATAAATTCCCCGCTTCTTTGGAATATTCCTTAGCAAATTCCTCAGCTTATTGCCATTTGTTAAGCTCAATGGGTACTACTTTAAGCACTTAAAAACATTCTCTATCCCAGGGAGTCTCTTCTTATAGAGGAAACCCTTAATCTGAAGCACTTTATCAAAAGAAAAAGGCTGTTTGAGCCAAAAGAACTTTCTTTATCCGGAGACTGAAAAGGAAACGTGAAAAAAGATGTCCAGAATTAAGAGAGTGACTGACCCGTTGGATGATAGGGCGAAGGCGCGGATCGTCGGCCGGGATAGGATTGGGCAGGATTATGTCGGCAGCGGCAGCGAACATAGCGCTCAAGCAGATGATGACATCAGCTCGCCGAGCCTGTCCGAGCTTTTCTTCGGTTTCAACGTGGATAACGCTGGCGAGTCGTCGCCGGAGAGTGATGACTCTGATTGTGAGCGCGATCCGTCAATGTACGACTCGAGCGATGCGAATGTTGATTTGATTAAGTCGATTCTGCAAGATCAGAGAGACGCTTTTAAGAAAGTGCTTACGGCTCATGTTTCGAGAGCTGTGCAAGTGTATTCCTGCTTGAGATCAAATAAACAGATGATGCGGAGAAATGTGATGGCGTATCTAAGAAATTGCGGTTACAATGCGGCGATTTGTAAGACAAAGTGGGAGAGCTCCGGCGGACTCACCGGCGGAAATTACGAGTTCATCGACGTGCTCCGGACGCAATATTCTATGAGGTACTTCATCGACTTGGATTTCGCTTCCGAGTTCGAAATCGCGAGGCCGACGAATCCTTTCAAGCGTCTGCTGCAGCACTTGCCGAAAGTTTTTGTTGGAACGAGCGAAGACTTGAAGCAGATTTTGAAGGTGGCGAGCGACGCCGCGAAGCGATCGTTGAAGAGCAGAGGCCTCCTCCTGCCACCGTGGAGGAAACACCGTTTCATGCAGAACAAGTGGCTTGGTCCGTACCAACGGACTGAGAACCTATTTCCGTCGTCGTTTTCAACTCCATCGCGGGCGAAGCAGAGCTATGGCGTCAAGTGCCGCGCCGTCGGTTTTGACGCTGCCGTTAACGGCGGGTATTTATTGTTTCCCGCGACAGCCCGTACGAGATGATTGGGATGGGTGTTATTATCATACTCCTGTAATTTTTGAAATTAAAGAAAAATGAATTTTAATAATTGCGTCGTTAAATTTTGTTCATATATTTTGATTTGTTTTTAATATTATCCTCTCAATAATGTACGCGGCAGATGCACGTCGTACGCATGACCGCGCAGGTTAACGATCCTTCACGTGTAAATTAGACAGCATTGAAGAACCGTCAGATGATTAGGAAGAGATTTTTTATTGAATCCAACGGCTCTAAAATCGCATACCTTCCAAGACCAACTTGTAAGTTACTCTTTAATTTAATTAATTTAATTTAACTTTTTAATTTATTTTAATTAATTTAATATTTAAATTAATCAAGATAAAATTATCATCAACCACAGTAGAATTGGAGAGAGAAAGTGACGGCGAAGGTGGCGGCGCTTGAATTTTCAAAGCTTCAATTTATGCCAATCTCCGCCGGAAAGTTTAAAATTGAGTTGGGCATTGCTTGGTTGTGTTGAGATGCTTTTAAAGGTAGTGGTGGTAATTCGAGGATATAGGGATTATATTGGAATATAAAAAATGGACAAAATGAAATTCTCATTTATGTATTGAATCTAAAATTAAATCGAATTTTTGAGGACTCGTTTGCTTTGAATAATGTGATAAAAGTGATATATAAGCAAATAATGCATTTTAAATTCATTAAAATATAATATTTTAATTTTATGCTTGGTTAGTAAGATTAATATATGAATAAATAAAATATGATATATAAATTTGCAATTATATTCGTTATACTTTTTATTAATTTTTTCACAACTTTCTCATTCTTCTTCATTCTTATGAACATGGTTTATTTGGCAATATGATTAAAACAAAGACCCTATTTGATCTTTGTAATTTTAATTACATTAAATTAAGCATCCCCCGTTTGATCCATTTTCCAAAAGTAACAATAAATAACATTGAGCCTATAATTTATCAAGAATTTTTATTAATTAAAACAAACATTAAAAGATGCTTGATTAAATATATATTACGCATAATCAAGCCAAGCAAACAAAGCCAGAATGTAATAAACCCAACTATTATGGATATTAAACAAATCTGTTTAGAGATCGAAAATTTGATGTTATTTGAAATAAAGATTCTTATTCAAACATTTAAATAAGAGTTAAAAGGGTAATCTTACACAAACTTTTACCTCAATTTTACATTATTATCGTATGGATGAAATTTAATAATGTTAAATAGTTATGTAATTGAGATGACACTTTGAGAACAAAATTTTTACTTCATAAATTAAGTTTTATTTGAAACGTGTTGAGAAAATAATGATAAATTTATTTATATATATAAAAAAATAACGTATCAAAATTTCAATGGTAATGTTTGGTTACATTTTATATGTTTTGAATTGTGTATTTGGGGGGAACGAATTTTAGAAGTGGAATTGGGGAATGTGAAAGTTGTATTAGGAAATGTGACGGATTTTTGTTTATATTTTGAAAAATAGTTTGAAAACATTATTTTAAGGAGTTTTGGTATATTTGTTTTTATTTTGGAAGGAGACAATTTTTTACTATAGCATCAAATCATTGTTTTTTTATTTGGTTTTTGGGTGGTGAAAATAGAATGGAATATTTTTTTATGATAAGAATAATAATAAAATATACATGATATGTATATGATATATGTGTATATATATTTGAAAATGAGAAGTTTTGGAGACAATGAATGATAAAAGATAATACTTTGGGAAAACTTAATTTGACATTTTGAAGGAAAAAATAATGTATGTTTGGTTCTATTTTGAAATTGTTCTTGCCAAAATATCACCAAATATAACCAATACTTCTCTCAAAGTTCTTAAAAAGTAAGGCTTTGTTTGGTTATATTTTCCCAACATAATATTATTTTGGGGAAATATAACCAAACTTATCTCCATTTTTCCTCCAAAATGTACATTCTTCAATATATACATATTATATATATATATTTTATTATTTTAATATTAAAAAAATCACTTCATTCCACTTTCACTCAAAAAACCTAACAAAAAAGCATTGATTTGACTGTTACAGTAAAAAATGTCTTATCCAAAATATAAACAAACATACCAAAAAATAACTATCACATTCTTCAATTATTCATTCTCCCAAAATACATAATAAAATCATGAAATAATTTTAAATATTATTTTTAAAGTAGTGCATGTCGATTATTCGTATCAGATCATTACTTTGAGGCAGGAGGTAATTTAATTTTTTTTTAAAAGATATATTTTAAGAAATAAAATTGTTTTTCAAACATGTGGGGGACACAGATATAATTAAAAATAGAGTGTGATCCTTTAAACAGATTTGATGGCAACATAATAATAATAAACTCCAACAACAGGGGATTAAAATTTTATAGGTAGCGTGTGCGTGTAAGTGAATTTACAAAAATATGCATATAATATATTGTTGGCAGGTGAAGTATTTAGGGGCTGTTTGGTTTTGTTTCCATTTCCAATTTCAATTTTCATTATTTCAAAAATGGTGAAAATTAGTTATGTGATGTAATATGGAAATAAAAATGTACTTGAATGAAATGTTTGAAAATATAATGATTATGTTAGTTTTAACAGGTTGTAGCGGGAGAGATAAAAATAATATAATAGAGAAAGAAGATATATAGATTATTGGGAAAAAATATATAGGTTATTTGAGAATGTGTTTTGAAAATGAAAATGAAAATTATATTGGATAGAAATTTTTAAAAAGTAATAATTTTCATTTCTAAAGTAGTAGAAAATGAAAAAAATAGGTTTGAGAATAAAACCAGACACCCCTTACTCTCACAAAATTTTCTTACCCAAGTTTAGGTAGCTCGTTTTCACCTCCCATGTGAAGATAATGACAGGTTTCCCAAGTGAAATACGCTTTGAATTATTTATTTCATATTCTATTTTGACTTGTTGCATTTATATCAACTGTATTTGATTTTTAATCAATTATTTTTATAAAAAAATATTTAATATGAGTGAAATGAAATAAGAGATAAAATAGAAAATGAAATAAAGAATTTAAACCGCATAAAATGCGATAAAAAGAAGAAATCTTTCTCATTTATTTATTTATTTATTTGGGTCATTAAAATCAAATAACTAATGATGAGTAAATTTTGACGCTGGTCCGGAATGAAGTCTACTAGAGAATGTGGGAATCTCCGAGTTAGTTCGAGACTACAATTTGCATCCACAAGTATGTTGGGGCCCCATTACTTCTTGATATAAAAATTTATGGTCGAATTCTATTAATGTTGCTTATATAAAAATTTCGTGGCCTCATTTTCAGTGTTGGACGAGAATAAGATTTGAGGGTCCACAAATTGGATACTATTTCTTGTAGAGAGTCTAATCTAAAGAAAAAGATCTGTCGATATATATATTTAAGATGTTAGGATATCTTTAAGATTTAATGTGACCCCTGTGGATTTACCCTATCAAATTTCTACTTCATTTATGATTAATTTAAGGAAAATTGAATGATTCAAAGCCAACATGATTATTTTAAATGAAACTTTTTGATAAGCAATGGAGTGATTGACTATTCTATTAGCGATCAGTATTGTTGAATAAGATGTCTTTACCATGTTAACAAAGTCTCGAATCTTTAATATTATTTTAGTGAATTAATTATAAAAAACTACCAACTAACATAATTGGCAATATTCAACCATTAATGAACTCCTATTATCTAAACTACATAAATTTACTTATTTTTTGCAGTTTTAATCTTTTATTTCATTTTATATTTCATCACTTATTTTAATTTGATAAATGTATGTTAAGTATTGTATGTTTCTTTATAAAAATAATTAATTAAGTATCAGATAATGTGACAATTATTCATCAAGTTAAAAATATTTTACAGATAAACATTATATAACGAAACATATTTCCCTAAAATATCCACCCAATACAAATAAATTATAACCAAGCAAACTCAAAATATGCTCACGAAAATGTACCAACATATTTCCCATATTTTTAAATAAAAAAAATAAAAAATAAATTGAATATGAGGGTTGATATGACAGAATAATAGAGTTATATTTTTTTATTTATGTACGCATATATTAAGAATTCGATTCGAATTTTCAACCTCATATTATTATACGGACGAGATTTACGCTCATAATTCAAATGAGCGCCTGTGAGAATAACACGACCATGTTGCTCAATCAGGGCTTCG
>JACGDI010005431.1:250833-262933 GCA_014898725.1 Jacaranda copaia
GGCATATTTTTAAAATATCAGAATGAAGACGAGCGAGATAAGACATCAATTGAATTAGACCACCTTATTTATTGATAATGAACTTGGCCATGATCAATAGAGATGTCTAAAAACATTGACAATGTAGTCACTATTATCATTTGTTTAAGCCAAAGTTCTTATCAATTATGGTTTTCAACTTGTTGAATGTTTCTATGAGCCATTCACTTCATTGTCATCTCAACATGAAATTCCACTAATACCCCTTTCTGATTATCTGTTGGCATGCCCTTTTCACTGTGAAAAAACCCTTCTATTTGCCCCACTTCTTGCTAAGTGGTTGTGGCATTCACAAATTTTTTCCCATGTCTGTGTGCAGTGTCTTAAAGAGTAGGATGAGAAGTCAAAATTATAAAGGTGATTGAATACCCCCAACACACCTCATGTAATTATGTTTGTGGGTCAATCTTGGAATCATTGTATCTGAACTGATCAGCTCCAATGAATGATTTTTTAGGAATGATCAATTTGCATAACTACTCAATCTATTTTAATACAATATAAATTGAGTATGAGGATGTAAGATAAGTCATGTCAATTGATAAGTCAATTAATTTAAAATTTATTAAATTGAATATTTTATAAGTCGAGTTTGAATTTATTCGTAAATTCGCAAATCGACTTATAATCTTTTTATTATTTTTAAAATATTATATGTAATATATGATTTTATACAAAATAACGTAAGACATATCGAAATGATGATCAATATTTTATTGCTACAAGTTATTTATTATACAATAATAATAATGTATCTTCGTTGATATTATATAATTTTTCTAAAAATTAAGTTCAATATAAATATATCCTTTATAGCCCCCTTATTATCTTAATAACGATTCTCAACTAATTCCTATTTTATTTCTACAGATGATCTTATTAATTTTTCTATACAATCATTAGTATCTTTTGTAATTTAATTCAATTTATTTTTCAAAAAGTAAATTATAACCTCTTTTTATAAATGAATTGAAAACAAAAACTTTCTTTCAACAAATTAATTCATAAAAATGATTATATAAACAAATAAAAACTTATATTTTTAATTTGAATTTTAACATTTATATTTTTCTATTGCAGGACTTCAAGTTCAAATTCAAAGAACAACAAAAATCACGCTCAAGCTCATAAGCACAATATCTCTCTTTTGAGCTTGAACGCAAACTTTGAATAAACTTATTCAATTTGAACTTGAGCCGTTTACTCATAGTTTCAATACAAATTATAATTCTAATCAAACTATGCATCTATTGAGATTTTTTTTAAAAATAAAAATAGATTTATTATAAATATCTCCAAAGTTTTTTATTAAATAATGGGGGCTGGAGGACAATAAACTCTACTATTCAATCCACAAACTGAGTCATCGCATAACTAACTGCAGATCTTGAAGAAGATTACGAATTAAGATTTTGATGAATGCAGCAGTTCCAACCATTTCTACCTTAATGAAACTCTGCAATTTGGATCAATCAATGCGAAATTTGACCTCTCTTTCCTTGGTTGAATCATATCATAAATTATTTTTATTCGTGGGATAGTTTTGCATCATTTTCGGCTGCCTTCATGGAGAAAAAATTAAAAAAGAATGCGATTTTGGGTTTCATTTTCAGAATCCCATATCTAATGTATCGATTTAAATATTTTTTCTTTAAGAAATGAACAAATTAGATTACATTAAGCATACGGGTTTAGTGAAAAGTGAATTGGAGAATATAATATTTTGTTTATTATTATTTTGGAAAGGGGTTGAAGAATATTTTAAAATGAAACGGTTTATTTGGTAGTATGTTAGGATAAAATAATTTTTATTGTATATATCACTTTAGCCAATTTTTGATTGGGTTAGTGGGATGTAATTAACTTTTCTATAATAATTTTTAATATATTGTGAAGTTGTTAATATGACTGTGTGCGTATATGCATAGTATTTCACAGAGAGCAATTTGAATATTTTTTTTAATATTTTGGATAGTTAAGTATTAATGCATGTTGTGTTATAATTTCTATAATTTAATATGACAATATCGTATAAATTTTTTATGTCCTTTATAGAGTGGTCAGTTAATTAAGTGAATTCTAAATTTTCATATACTATCACCCCCAATTTGATCCAAAACATTATAGTATGTTCATAATTCCATACAAAGTTTAATTTGTATTATTAGTATTACTTTGAGAGTTTAAAAAGATACTGAGAGAACGCAAACAAACAGAACCCAAGTACAAGTTGATGCACATTTGGATAGCCCAAGAAATGAAAAGAAGCTTTTGTCTCAGTAGTACTGCAATCACATTCTCATGTTCTATAATATTACAGTCGTGAAGGATTATAAAACATAATAAGATTACCAAGGAACTGTCGCAAAACTTCTTGGATTGAATAGAGATCATCCTCAAATATCAATCTTCCTGTTCCAATCAGTTGCAGAAGTATAAAGTAAAGAACCCTGACATTTTCTTCCCAACCAAAGTACAGCATAAACCTGCGATTATCTGCAACCTCATTGTTAGTACGTTGGAAACTTGGGGTCGACTTCGTGGGCCCATGACTCAAGCCCTCCGATGATGTCCTTAGCTGAAGTAAAACCCATCTTGTGAAGGTACTCAACAGCCCTCTGCGAGTCGTTGCCTCTTCTGCAAATTACATACAAAGAAGCACCTGAACTCGCATCGCCATTCCTGTCCCCTCCCTCTCTTGCCAATGCAGTGGATATTTCGGACAACCTTCCCTCCAAACTTGCTAAAGGGATATTCATGGATTTAGGGAGAGAGGTTATCTTGTAGTGATGAGCAGGTCTCACATCTACTAGTACATGTGCCTCGCCTTTAACATTTCTCTCATTGTACTCCTTGCTGGTTATTCTAGCCTCAGCTGGAAGTAGCTGTAACTTCAATGGAGACTGCAATGATTTTAGAAGTGCATGAAATCCCTCAAACCAAGTGACCTCAACAAAGCAAATTAAATCAGACCAAGAATGAAGTAAGAAAACAGGTAACGCTCTAACGTACAAGAAGGTGACAGAATATTTATTCATTTTTCAGTCACATGATTCGCTTTAGTAAGAATGCATGTTCTAGATAATGCTATACACAAGGAAATTGAGGAAGAAGAGAATTAACAAAGAAGATATGCACCGTGGATAATGGGGATTGAGTGAAATTTTCATAGTCGAAATCACGAAATTGCTGTTCCGTCAATGTTGCATTTTCTCCGCAGGCTTCACACTGTAATGACTTCCCTCTGATTTTCACCTACGACATGTAGTGGCAAAAGCTTAGGACAATGAATGCATCTGCATGAAATAATAACTAATTTATCACAAATACAGACAAGAAAAGTAAAAAATTTCATATCTAGTAGAAAATAATGCACAAGTAAATGTATCACATACTTATTATGTGAAAATCTAGTTTTCCTACATTATGCGATGGTTTGAAGAGATGACTAATGCTTCGCTGTCATTGTCCAAAATATTTCCTATCTTGAACAATTCTTGTTAACATAAAAACTAAATGCAGCACTTTAGTTCATAGTAAGTAGATGAACCCTTAAATTGTTGGGGAATTCAATTGCACTTTGTCCTAAAAGTTGAAGAAAATAGATATTGAACTGAAGGACAAAAACAAGACAATAAACATACAACACGAGTTCGGGCAGAAAGTGCATCGAACAGAAGCATCCTTCCTGAAAGTGGTTCCCCAACTGCACCTGCAACTTTTATAGCCTCCAGAGCCTGAAGACACCCAATAATGCCGGGAACTGCAGAAATACAAAAAATAAATAAGCAAACAACAAATTGAAACTAAACTTCAATTTGCTCCATAATTCTGCATTTAGTCTTTGAAGATATTCCAAATTTTCAGACAGGGAAAGATCAGATCCTGCAACCAGTTGCAGCTATCAACCAAGAGGAAAGGAGTAAACTCTTACAACGTACAAAAACAAAACAAAAAAGCTGGAAAAGATAGAAAAAAAACAATGTTTTGCAGGATTTAACCAAGTACTAAATATATTCTTAACATCATATTTTAGCCAAAATTAAATAATTTAGGAAGAGGGTGTGTAATAATGACTTCACTTCAAACAGTAAGATAAATTTCTGTTCTTCAGAATGATTCTCAAACCACCAGTAGCAGTGTTACACGGTTAATATACCTACTCCAAGAACTCCACTGTCAGCACATCTCTGACATGCTGTTGTGGGTGGTGGAGTAGGAAATAGGCACCGATAGCATGGACCTCCGTTATAATTGTAAACAGTGAGCTGCACAAGCAAAAGAGAATGGATAAATGATCGATCTAATCAGCAAAAGTTGCACTTTATTGAAGTTTACTACCACACCTGTCCTTCTAGTCCAAGTGCAGCTCCAGAAATTAGTGGCTGCAAACATAAATAGACGCATAGTTAGCAGAAAGGATGTTTACAATCTAGAAAAGAAAATTGGAATTATATCATGAAAATGTAATAATACGGTAAGATAATTTGAAATCAGATGTCCTTGAAATAACATGCAACCAGCAACATTATGATTTTCCTCTAAATATAAACCTTTAGCAATCAGGCCAAAACATTATAACAGATGGAATTGGATCGATGTAAAGTTGGATAACTAAAAAAATTAAAAGATGTAAGATCAATCCTTTCAAAGAAGATAAAGAAAAGAACTCACCTTACCCAACACAACACAGCAATCACTAATCATGTAACGACTAGGTACGTTATCGGTAGCATCTACAACAATGTCATATCTGTAATACATTAAAAGTACCAAAATATGAATTTTCACTGGAATATCGACCACAAAAATGAAATGCTACAGGAGAAAATCAAAATAGAGTGGGAATATCATACTTTCTCATTATTTCCAAGGCATTTGATGTACGGAATGCTTCCTTGTGCTCTACAATTTGGACAGTAGAGTTAATCCTGAAGAAAACAAAAGGTCAAACAATGATGTTGTAACATGAAACAGTATCTTTCCAAATTAATTAAACATATAATATAGCTTTATCCCACCATGTTGCTTTGCTCCAACAAGCGAAGTATAATAAGAGAATGACAAGTGACATACGCGTGGCATGCAGCAGCAGCAGATTCTACTTTCGATCTTCCAATATATGCTTCAGTGTGAATTATCTAGAAAACAATGGCGAGAATTAGTCAATGGAATCCCATAATAACTCAAATGATCTCAAACAAGGGTGAAAGCACATGATATTACAGGTTATCAATTCAAATACCGCAACAGGAAAATAAAGCAAGTGTTCTCTTATATTTAGATAACTGCAAACTAGAATTATTATTTCTATTACTGAAATTAGTGAATTACTGAATGGAAGGCATGGTGGGGCGGGACTACTTTCGTTTTCTATTTCTAAGGAGTGGAGAGCCAAATCATTCACAAATTGGCAACCCCCCCAACCCCCAAGTACCACAAGCAAGAGGACTGGTTAACTAATAATTTAACTTCATAGCATGTATTGTAGACTTAGTCCTTTCCTGTAAATCATTCTGAAGCAAATTAACTTACATATCTGGTTCTTAAAAGTCTTTTTGATAACAATGAACCAAATTCCATAATTAAAGTGAATTCTTCCTCTTTTTGTTGTTAGAATCACTAAAACACCATCAATCAAGTCCTTTTGAAAACTTAATTGATGAATAGCCATCCACCACACCATCTTTGTCTTCCTCTCATGTCAAAGACCAAGAAATTTTTCATCAATTAATTTGTCAGGCATAAAAAAAAGTTTCCAATCAATTAACACAAACCATAGCATTTTATCACAACAATGCCTTGTCTAATATTTGTTCAATGGGCTTGTCCAAATTTTATGGTCACCCATTCTTATCATGTAGCATGCAAAAATTTGAATTTGGTATAAAGTATTATTGCCAATTTCATTTTCTAATCAGACTCTATGACAGAAAAGTTTCTCCCATAAACAAAATGCATTCAACAATTTGCATTTGGTCTAACCTTGTACTGCCAATTTCACGTTAGATTTAATTTGTAGACTACAACCCTCAGTGTTGCACTAGAAGATGAAAGATCAAAATGTCCTGCAACTCTCTGAATGAAGCGAGGGTTCTTTTCCTTTTTAGCAAATGTCCATACAATTTTCTAAATTTGCTGGCATTACTCTTTTCAATTCAATCCAATATATCAACATAAAATAGCTAGTATATAGTAAATGGGGTTGGATAATCACCACAAGAAATAAAGTATTTTCTAATTGGCACACTTCATCAGGACATGAAAATAGTTATTTTCAAATTTCCATGATATAATTCCAGCAATTTTTCTGCAGCTTGCTTTCTATCTTTCATCCGCCAAACTAGTCCACATTTTTTCTTATTTCCATTTATTTCCTACTTCCTCATAACAGATAACCAGCGCCAACCAAATTCCGGAATCAGGATAATTATTACAATAGATAATAACAAAGAGCTAAGAGTACGGTTTTATGTTTTCCCAATTACCTGCCTGTGTAGATTGTTAAGCTCCACGACATCATGATCAACAATTCCCACACGGCCTGAAAAGATGCAGCATCAGAAACAATCATCAACCCACTCCAACAAAAGAGTTCAACGAAAAAACAATATTAATTAGCACAAGATAACAGTTATGTCAAATACTCGTAATATCCATACACACCAACACCACATGCCGCCAGGTAAAGCAGAGCGGGTGAGCCCAAACCGCCGGCCCCTATAACTAAAACCGAGGACTTCAACAAATTTGCCTGCGCTTCAACCCCAAAGGAAGGAAGCAACAGATGACGGCTGTATCTATAAATCATATCAGCCGACAATTTGCCACCGAGAAGCGTCTCCATTTGAGACGGAGCAGAGGAATTGGTCTCCCGGCTTCCATTTTCTGAACTACAACTGTTGAGCCGAGAGTGCAGAGCTGATATACGTTCCTCGATTTCCACCTTGGCCTTCTCTAAAGCGGCAATTTCCCGGCGGATATCCGAAGCCGTTTCCACTACTGCGTTGGAATCCATGGCCGTAAGAATCAAGATTCTCGAGGGCAGTGGTTTGGTTCAAAGTGAAGTCAGACAGGTTCAGTATAAACTTCGCGCGAAGAATAGGGCTCTGACTATGATGAGTTTGAGGCACTGCCCCAATTTATTCTACGTTGTAGATGGATTCTTTCTCATATATCTTCCCACAGGAGATTCCTTTTTTCCTCCCAAACTATAATTACCAAATAATAATAATAATAATAATAATAATAATAGCAACAACAACAATAATAATTAACAATGAAGCAAAATTATTTCGCCCATACTCTTGATTTTATTTTGTTATTAGTGAAATTCTCTGATAGATTAAAAAAAAAACAAAAACAAAGAAAAAAAATGATGGGTTGCTAATGGATTACAAGATATCTCTTGGTAGAATGCACCAAGCCTTATAAAAATTTATTTTATTAATTTTTAGGATATGAAAAATATTTCTTTTAAAATCATAAAATTTATAGTACTTTACCAAAAAACACCATATATACTTCATGCATGCTTGTTAATTGTTACTGGTACTTGATTTGAGTATAATAAATTATTATTTATTTTATTATTTTATGAAATATTGAAAATTTTAAGGAAGATCTAAAAAGGTATTTTTGCTTAGTCGCATTATTACATTTTAAGTCTAGATTATTAGAGATATAGACTTCTCTCAGAAGCAAAAATAATTTGAGTGAAAACTCAAATTTGTCCTGAAACATACCTAACTCAGGTGTCCATTTCATGATATAATAAACAATTTGAGTTTCAATAAATTATACTGTCATGAAACATACCCAAATTTAAGCGTCGAACATGAAAATGGGATCATCGCGTACTCAACGTTAGTGATAGAGTTGCATTAGTTAGCATTACTTATGGATTACAAATTTATAATATTTGACGTGTGTGCAAGCAGGCACAGCAATCCATGTGTGAAATTCTTCAACAGTTAGAGAAATATGGATCATTAAATAACTCCAGTGAAGATATCTATCATTCAATTTAAGCTCAAAATGATAACTCCAGTGAAGATATCTATCATTCAATTTAAGCTCAAAATGAAGGAAAGATCACGTTAAAAAACTGAGGTGGTGAATCAGCTGGATGCAATAGTACGTTAGTCTCCAAAGTTTACGTTTCTAAAAATTTGATGTTCGCAGGTAGGGATGTGAGATAAGCACGTTACCCAAATTTCACCATTATACACAAGCATGCTGGGGATATGTTTGTGCATATAACCAACCATGAAAGAGAACATCAGCTCTTCATTAGATAGGCGACAGAGTCAAATTCCCTAGACACATTCAAATCTGGGCCATTTATAACAATCCAAGAAAACTCAATGAGGCTTTCCCCCCCTACACCATCATAAAGTTGACTGGTTTCACAAATAGAAAGTGGCAAACAGAAGGAAAGATGAAAGTTTGGAAAGTAATTGAACTCGAGCAAACAAGTTATGCTTTGCTGTCAATGGTCATGGGTTCTGCCTCCTTCGAAGCTGTTTTCTGCAAAATTCAACACCCAGACAAAAGAAATTAATGGGTCTCAATTATTGTAATAGAAGAATTAAATTTAGGGTTCTTGCAAGTTCAGAGCTTACGTTCGAATCAAATGGCTGCATCTTATTTAATTTGGCAAACATGTTTCCATAAAACTTGGCGTCCTTCTTATTGTATTCCTTCACCTTCTCCTTGAGAGCTTTGTATCCAAGCTTCACCTCCCTATTTCCATAACCCAAGAAAATCTTAAGAGTTGTAGTGTAATCAGGGAGCGGTTATTGAAAGAGAACTCAAATTTGCGTTACCTGTTGTCTGGGTCAAGTTCAAGTGCCCTTTTGATATCAAATTCAGCCAAGTCCAGATCCGCCATATTCATGTATGCTTGAGCTCTTCTGTACAATGCCTTCACATTTGTACTCTCGAGTTCCAGCACCTTCAAGAGGCAACTTCCTCGTCAGCTCATCAAACCTTTTATACACCAAACAAGATTATAAACAAGCTTATCAAACCTTGGTACAAAGCTTCTCAGCCTGCTTATAGTCTTTTAATTTCAACTTGGAAGCCGCATCGTTCAAGTTGCAAGTAACCTTCAGTGCTTTGGACTGCTTCTTTTCCTCCTCACTAAAAGAAGTGTCGTATTCAATATACTTGGCAGCCTGGTTCAATATTCTTCATGTAAGCCACCATGGGAAATAGACATTTAAAATTGCAGTTAACACAACGCCCTACTTATAAAATACTTACCTTCTCGTATCTCTTCGAGGCTCTCACATATTTTCCAGCCTTGAACAATACATTCCCTTGTTCCTTTTGCTTACCAGCAGCTTCAATTTTTTCTTCTGTATTCATATCCCAAGATTCTTTCTCCTGAAACATGTGGAAACACATTCAATATGTTGTCTTTTAAATATACTACCTCAGTAAAGCTCAATATAATCAACTAACCTTGACAAAAGAGACAAGCTCAACTTCATAGTACACAGTTGAGTTTGGAGGAATGCTGGCCAACTCTTGCTGTGACTTGGTTGAACCGAATGCATACTCTGGGGTGATTGTCAAGAGTGCTGCCTCTCCCTTCTTCATTGTTGTCACAGCCTTGTCCAAGCCCTCAATAACTTGTTCTGCTTAAACGAAAGAGCAAAGATTTAGAAATTTGAAAATGCAAATTTCATGAGGTATGAATCAAATATATGCAGACCTTCATCGGTTTTAAATTCAAAAAGATCGTTTTCATCATCCCCATGGCCTTTCTTAACAAAGATTGTACCATCTTGTAGCTTTCCAATCAATTTCACTGGACAAATCAGAGCAATATGATTAGATGGCAATATTAAGAGTTGACAAAAAACAGAGATCTGCTCAAGTGCTTACATTTAACAACAGCTCCTTCATTCGGGCGCTCATATCCCTCTCCGTCTTTCAGTATCTTCTTGACAACTTTCTTGTCATCTGTTACATTGGAAACTGTCTTCCATGATAACAGTTCCAGAACAATATTCAATGAAGCATTGGGTGGAACAGCTCCTTCATCACCAGAGGCAGGCTTGCCCTTTTCACCAAACCCATCTGCATCAAAAGGAGATTTAAGAAATAAGAAATTTCTATAGGAGGTACGAAATTTAGAGTCCTGACAAATTGTAAGAATGCCTCTTACATTGAGGTTTGACTGTAAGAAGGACCTTTTCGCCTTTTTTCATTGTCTTCACAGCCTTGGTAAGAGCAGGACAAAAATGACCTGAGCACGACATCTTGTCAGTAGAATTCAACGGAAACACAAATATTTTCCGTGAGTTGTATCATCTTTCAGAAACATACCCTCTTGAACAGTAAATTCAACTCCCTCGGATTTGGCAATAACAGTCCCATCTTCCAGACATGCTTCATACTTGACTGGATTACAGGAGACATCAAAGTAATTAATAATTTAATGAGACATCAATCTACTTTCTTTGGGAGGCACTTCGCATACCTAGCACTTCATCAGGATCCTTGGGGTTCTCCCATTTCTCTCCTTCTTTGAGAATCTTTTTAAATATGCCACCATCCTTGCAGATGTCCTTAACACTGACCCAGGAAAGCAATTCAACATCAAACTGTAAAGTGGCATTTGGAGGGATAGTCGGTGGAGAGCCAGATTCACCATATGCCAACTCTGGTGGTATGGTGTAAATGGCATTTTCACCCTTCTTCATTGTTTTGATACCTTCATCCCATCCCTTGATGACTTGCCCTGCAAAAAGGTGGAGGGCGTCATGCACATTTTCTTCCTAGCTCATATTAGCAAAAGAAATCCAGTAATTCCAACTAAAATGTTTACTTAACCAAAAAGAAACGACAACAGGATATATATTCAGCAGTGCAACAATTAAAATTATCCATAACATATCAAAATTGCACCACTCTATTTTTGGTCCTCAATAAGACTACAGCCTTGTCTATGATTCAGATCTAACACATCCGCAATGACAGTACACAGAACACCGAAACAGAGCTGGCTATTCAGAACTGCTATCTCTATAAGATAAAGTTATTCTCATGACCCTTATCCAAAATTTGAACATTTATTAAAATCTCACTGCACAGTTTTCTAACCAATTGCCGGTGTTTGCATACAGGGAGAACAAACCAATGCAGTATAACTACTGTTGTACTAAAGCTTCCCCAAAAATCTTCACAGACCTAGCTGCTGGCGAGCTTGCACCCTTCCTTCCAGCATACAAGAATCAGCTTATCTGGTATTGTGATTACGAATTGGCAAACGCAATAATTCCAGATGTGGTTGTATATATGTGAGTATAACCAAAATGTACACACATACATAGCATTGAAAACATAATCTATCCAATTCAGCAATATGGGAGAAATAAATAAGCTAAATAGCAAAAATTGTGAACATTACAAACTTTGCAAGCAATAAATTACAAACACGGATACGCATGTAGTGCAAATGTGTAGTGTCTGTATATATGTACGCACATGCATCCATCTACACAAGTATACACATAATCCAACATCCTTTTCCGCAATATCAATAATCAAAATGAGTTATCCTAACCTTGGCCGAGAGTGAACGTGAAAGGCTTCCCCTTATCACGACTCGAATCAAACTTGGTCCCATCCAGCAACGTTCCAGTATAATGAACTGACAAGAGAAATTGTCAACATTCAAGCAAAATCAAAACAAATGAAATATATATATAATAGAACTCACCATAAGTGATCAATTCAATAATAAAAAAGAAAAAATGAATTACAAATTACTACCTTCCACTTCATCCCCATTATCAGGAGTTTCCCAGCCTTCACCTTCCTTAACAAGCTTCTTCTTCAAACCTTGCTTTCCGATCTCCTTCTCCTCTCCAACCTTCAAGTAGCTGGTCTCCTCAGGCAGATCCATATCCTCATCCATCCCCTCGGCCGTCGGAATCTCGAAATCGTCCTCCATTTCCTAGCTCCAAAAAAGATATGTAGAATTACAACGCAGTGATCGTATTCGTGGAAGATGAGCGAGCGTTGAGAGGCGCAGAAGATTTGGAGG
>JACGDI010005431.1:268380-287305 GCA_014898725.1 Jacaranda copaia
TTAGTCTTTTAGATCTTTTGTTTGGTTTTGGAGCTCCCTTGAGAAAAATCAAGAAATTAAATTGAAACTATTTTTATTATTTTTCTATTTTAAAATTTTGAATTAATCGAAAAGCCAAAAGAATCAACAACAATAAAATTGGATTAATTAATCAAAATTATCATTCAATATAATGAATATATATTATTGATGCTTTTGAAGCAATAAATATATGATATAAAATAAAATGACATTGACTCTCAATCAACTTAGTAAAATTAACATGTAATCCTACTAATGCAATTTGAGTAGGAAAAAGGTTCGATATAGAGGTGCAGTTGAATTGATTTGAGTTTGAAATTTTTTTGTCACTCCACAATTTTAATATTTTGAATTTGAATTAACATGAAAAACAGCTCGAGGCCGAGCTAAACATTGAGTTCAAACTCAAAATAAAATAGTAAGAATATAATATATACTCATTAATAAAATAAAAATAATATTAAATTGTATATCTGCTCACGAGCCCTTTATCCTAAATAAAAGAGGTCAGAGATCGAATTCGATTCAACTCGACTTAAATTCGAAACAACTTACAAACTAATATGAATAGTTTGTACTTTTAATTTTGAAATATTACACTTTTATACATTAAAACGCTTCATATGACAGTATTTTTGAATTCCAACATGTATAATAGGTTGTTCGGTTCATTGCGACTCAAATAATTCATTGAGCCGGATAATGGTAACTGGTAAATCGAGTTAAATTTGAAAGGATCTTACTACCAAAGGGGCACTTCAAATAGATTGAAGGTTGATAAGGGGTGCAGCATCTGAGATCTCCGGACGTTCTTATCTCAACTTGTGGGTAAAGTCAGTACTGTTGTACTCAGGCTATCAAGTGAGTATCGAGAAAACAAAATAAATACATAAATAATAGATTATGCCAAGTCTGTATATTCTTTACTACCAAAGGGGCACTTCAAATAGGCTTCCCGCGACTTTCTATAATGTTGTGGTTCAAGCTTGATTCCGGTTTATTTAGTTAATGATTTATTTAGAATTAATTGCAGTCAGTCTCAACTCATGACTTCATTTGGTACATTGTATTTCAATCGTTGTTGATATACAATTTTACTATCTGAATTAATTAAAATGTTCGTTAACACCATATTTGCATTGTTTTGGTGGAATCTAACAAGAATATTCTGTTGTCTGTCTGAACTAATTAAAATGTTCGTTAACACCATATTTGCATTGTTCTTTAACTCATGTATCTAATGCTCATTTGTTAGATTTCAACAGAACAATGCAAATGTAATGTTGGCGCACATTTTAATTAGTTCAAATGATGAAATTGCATATTGACAATAGTTGGAAGCAATGTGCAAATGAGACTATTGATTGGGGGTAGACTGCAATTATCCCATTTATTTATTTGGAGGGTGTTTGGCTTAACCATAAACTCCTATAAGATGCTTTTGAAATTTATAAGATGTTGGATACTTTTCTAAAAAGAAGTTCTTAAAGTGTTTGGATAAAATAAAATTTTGAATTTTATAAAATGTTAGTAAAAATAATTTTGTAATTAATATGATTAAAATTGAGAAAGTTTGTTGAAATTTTAAAAATAAGTTAGGAATTCATAACTTTTCTAAAAAGAACTTATAAGTTCTTAATATCTTATTTTAAAAGGTTGTAAGATCTTTTTTAAAAAATTTACCAAATATTTGATAACATTTTATAAACTTTTAAACATTTTATAAGATATGTTGATAAGCTTTTAAATTCACCCAAACATCCTCTTAGTCAATGGATTTAATATGCTTTTTTTTCCTACTTAATCTGCAGTGATTTTCAAATTAAGTGAAGAATTGTAATGAATTAAATCAAATATTTGATGATACTAAAATGAAATTAATTAGTAATATTATACACACACTATATCTTTTAATTGACCATAAAATTAAAAGTTTTTCAAAAAAAAATTCCACTAAATATAAACATATACTTCTCTTAATTTTGTAAAACCACTAATTAAATAAAATTAATTCAAAAGACTTTCACACAAAAAAAAATCTAGAAATAAAATATAAACATATCTTTTGAAAATATTATTTTTTCAAATATATATATTTTTTAAATATACTCCAAAATAGAATTCCACCATGGCCCTGTCCCCCACATGTCGCTACCATCTTTGGCAGAGCCCATCCTTTCCGTAACGCCACTTTTCTTCAATCAAACAGTATCAATAAAATATCCTCCCATCTTATCCTCTTTTTCTCTGTACCTATACATACGCTCTTTTGTATCTCTCACTTTCTCTCTCTTACTTCTACTTATCAGCAAGTTTTGTCAAAAACCCATTAAACCCTTCAGCTCTTCTTCACACCAACGTCATTAGCAAGGTTGAATCTATTAACCGATCAAGATTTTATTAGAGTCAGTGTTGAATGGCCTGTTCCCTTTCCTACGTCAATCCCAAATCCTGTTTTCCGGTCCTACCGTCTGGAACTGTCCGCCGTCCGGTCTGCTTTCGGGAGCATATTGAGCGGAGGCCGTTGATTGTGGTGGCTTGTACCAGTGGTAGTAATACTGGCGGCAAGTGTGAGTTTAGCGGCTTGCTTGCACCGCTGGAGCCGAGGTCGCCGGCTGGGAGGCTCTTGAGCGGGGTCTTGTTGGATGATCGGGAGAGCCTTCAGGCTGTGGCTCAGAAAGAGTTGGGACGGCTGGCGGTGGAGAGGGATGAAGCGGCTGCTCGTTTTCATCTTAGCTTGGGGGCCGATGAAGCTTCCCTTCACAGGTTGGTGGCTGATTCTTTTTTCTTTTTATTTTTTTTGTTGTCTCTGTTTTGTTAAGCCATCTTATTGCAATTTATTGGATTATGATATGTGAATTCTGATGGTAATTGTATTTATAGTTTGTTAGCCAGTTCTTTTAGCTTGTTCCCACTTTTACCTGAATTGCTCCTGAGAGTGCAAAGATTCGAGATTTAATTATGGATCATGCTGTTAGGCATAGATAGTTCAACTCCTAAAAGGTCCCAAGACATTGAAGTCCCAAATAATTACAATCATCGTACCGATAAGACCTAACAAACATGGTATGGATGGTTGTGATTGTCTCCGAGAGTTTGAGTCCAATCATCGTGTGGATAAGGCCCCGCAACATAGTATCGATGGTTGTGATCGTCTCAGAGGCATTGTGTGTGTATGAGTACGCATGTATGTATGGTGGGCCGTCGCTGTCTCAAGCAAGTGTAAAATTTGATGCCAAGTTGCCAAGTCAACTCACCACTGGACATCCAATTATTGCTCCCTACTTTGGTTTTTATAATGTCTTCATTTGGTTTCTAGGATATATATTTTATAATGTCTTCATCTGGTTTCTAGAATTCAAGTAGGAGTGATTAATAAGTGCCATGAACAGAGGCATTGAACCTTGCCTACCAGCGGGTGAGTATAAAGCTTAAGTACCTTCAGTTTCAATGGCAAATTGCGATTGAGGAGAAGAATTGCAGTAAAATCGTAATATTCATGGAAGGGGTTTTTGAATGTTACCCATTTGTTTCTCTATGCCCCTATTTACCTTCCACGCAAATGGGGCCTTAAATCTTAAATTGCTAATTGATCTCAAGGAGTGAAGTTGAAGTTTCTCCTAGGACCTTGGAATATTGCGGGCCTTAGAAATGGCGTATCATTACAAGTTTTTTCATATTGCAAATAATTGAAAATGTTATATTTCTAAGGAGTATGACTTCTGGAAAAACAAAAAGAAAAGGAGAAAGAAAGGAACTCATGCAATTTATTCCAAGATTTTACAGTAGTTATAATATGTGGAATGAGTTAGAGTACCAAGCTTTACATGTAGAGATTGTGAAGATTATATCAAAACAATCATATATATTATTTTCTTATTTTTGTGTTGTTTACCTCTCACTGCTCAACATTATTTTGCACAATTGTATAGCTTTTAGCAATATGGCTGTATTTGTTTTTATGAACTCCATGGCACATTTTTGGATAAGCGCAGAAATCCTTGAGAATGGCATGGGCCGGAGAGGGTGTACTAGTGCATTGAGTTCCTCAACAATGTAACGGTGGGAGGAGGGTGTACTAGTACTGCCACCGGACACTGTGGCCACAAGTTTAATCCCTTGATGCATCTATGAATGCTACCTCTACGAGAATTGTCGTTGAAAAGTTGGCCATTTATCACTTTGAGCTGGGAAGTACTCTGGTGCTGGATTGATACTGATGGTTTTGGCGTAACTCCAATTTCAAGACAGACAGTTAGAGGACGTAGAGACATAGTATTGCTTAGATGACATCTTGTTGCTATAATTATACAAATGCTGATACGTGAGAAAATCGTGGTAATGCTAGTTAATTTATACAAAATCTTTCGCATTTACACTCTTTGGCTGATTTAAAAAACTGAATGGCAGGAGGATTGCTGAATTGAGAAAGCAAGAATGCCAAGTTGCAGTTGAAGATATTATGTACACACTTATAATCCAGAAGTTTTCTGAGATGAGAGTTCATTTGATGCCAAGGCTCTCCAAATGTATCTACAACGGTCGGCTTGAGATCTGGCCTTCGAAGGACTGGGAACTTGAGTCTATTCATAGCGTTGAGATTCTGGAGATGGTGAGGGAACATGTAAATGCTGTTGTTGGATGGAGAGCAAACTCTAATGTCACAAACAGTTGGGCCATAACTGAGATAAAACGGTCCAGCCTCTGCAAATTATATGATGCTTCCATCTTGTATGGATACTTTCTAAAGTCGGCTTCTTTAAGGCACCATCTGGAATGGGGCCTCAAGATGCTATCATTAGGGTCGAATTACATTGCTTTTGGCTGCATTAGCAGCCAGAGATCTGTGTCTGTGGACCAAATACCATATAGTCCTGAAATGAGATGGGAGAATTTGAGGTGTTATTTGATGGCATTCGACCAAGAAACGGTTCAGATGTGTGCAAAGCCAAAATCTAAGGAGGCTTTGAATTTGATTGAGAGACATAGCTGTGCTCTGTTTGGAGATGGGATAATCAACTCGTGTGAGACCGATGAGCTCATTTCAACTTCATTCTCAAGCTTGAAGAGATTAGTTCTGGAAGCTGTTGCTTTTGGTTCTTTCTTGTGGGAAATTGAAAACTGGGTGAATGCTGTATATATGCTGGAGGAGAACTATGTCTGGTAGATCCCAAGTGTAATCTTGTCCATTCATTAGGCGTATTTGTATATATCAGTTCTTCTACCTTTCAACTCTATAAGATTCTGATCTAGCAATAGGGGAGATGCATGGCGTACTCTTCACTCTTAATGCAAGAATTGTGTCTGTATATGTATAGAATTTCCAGTTAAGACAGTTTTCTTCTTGTTCATACAGCTATCTTAAATTTTTGAGGTTTTCTTTTCTTGGTGATGTTTGATATGGGATAGCCCAACAGGTTCAATAGGCCCTTCTACAAATGAGACAGCCCACGAGGTCCAACGTGAAACGGTATAATCCAGTAGGCCCAACAGGCCCAGGTTCAGAATATTTCTCCTTCAACAACCAAAATAATACCTCACAATGCCCAAGTTTTCGAGTTATCATTTGGATAGTGTCAATTGTGAAGGCGGCCAACCTGATTTACTGATTATGAATTAGACCTCCGAAATCAATGACTAGGAAATGTCACTCAAGCGCAGTGATGTATGCTATTGATTCTAAAGACTAACAAATTCGAACGTTATCTTCAGTTTAATGTGACCAACCACTCACCTCTAATTGAAATTAATAATGTTACCAAGTTTTAATTATTATTTATAGTAACAATGTAACAGTATAAAAATATAAAAAAATATTTATTTTTTTCAACTCCATTTCTGACTTTATATTAAAAGAGATTCATAATATTTAGTATGTAAAGCAAAAATTTGCACCAGTAACATATGGACTACGGAGGTTCTTGATGCTAACTTTAATTTCTACTTAAATTAATTGATCCACATGCCACCTGATTAATACACTTTTTTATTTATTTTACTATTGATAATAATAAGAATTCTACTTGTATGATTTACTAAGGGTCAATTTGGATTTGTTTTCAGGAGGCATTTTATCTTTGAGAGAAAATAAATAGTGAAAAGTTAATTATAAATTTGAATTTAAAAATAAAATATTGTTTGGAGGTTTTATTTAAAATGTAATGATTTTTTGAACTGAAAATGAGTTGTAATTTGGAAAATATAATATTTTTATATTAAAGATTGTGCAAATGTGAGTAAAAGAAAATGAAAAATGATGAAAAGTAAAAATAAAAAAAGAGTGTGTAATAGTGTGTTATGGAAAATATTTTGAGAATGAAAATAGGGGATAAATTAATAATTTTCTATTTTTATTTTTTATTGAAAATAAAAAGAGTGTTTGAAAACAAAATTAAAAGGGCACTAAAAATATTTATTAAAAATACTTGTAATTGAAAATTAAAATAAAATTTTTATTTAGATGCCACCATTTACTTTAACTCAATCTTTTCAATGGACTGTAATTCATCAAACGGAAAATACACAAATAGATAAAAGAAAAGAAGAAAAAGTGAGAGAATTTTTTTTTTTTTTGGTTCTTATTTCCTTTCGGAGGAGATTGTAATAAAAAACACTCAATTTTATTCTAAAATAATAAATTGAAATAGTACAAATATTTTAAATGTTGCTAATTAAGAAGAATTCTGTAATAAATTAGTCAGAGTTGTATAAATATTTTAAGGAAATGTTTGGTTATGTTTTTTATGTAATTTTATTATGTATTTATTATATATTTTTTATATAATAAATTATTGATAAATACGAAAGACGTCTTTTGGTATGTTTATTTATTATTTGAGAAAAATATTTTTTATTGTAGTAGTTAAATTAATATTTTTTTATTGAATTTTTGAGGTAAAAATAAAATTAAGTTATTTTTTTATTATTTAAATAATAAAAAAAAATATAATATATAATATATGAATGTATATATTAAAAATAAAAATTTTGAAAAAAAATTAAAATATATTTAATTATATTTTTCTAAAATAATTTTAACCAAACATTCCCTAAATGGTCCCCTTTCGACAGTGCCGGGAAGATAACGGAGAGTCGGACACTCTTATCAGTTCTTTGCACAACAC
Organism: Jacaranda copaia; assembly: GCA_014898725.1. Taxonomy (NCBI): domain Eukaryota; kingdom Viridiplantae; phylum Streptophyta; class Magnoliopsida; order Lamiales; family Bignoniaceae; genus Jacaranda; species Jacaranda copaia. The sequence goes on from JACGDI010005431.1 coordinate 275,526, forward strand.
ATAGGTTTGACTTTTGATGCTCGCTTTCGGACGCCATTTTAGCTTCTCAATCCTTATTTATTGAAGAAGAAAATAGTTCATTTCTTGAAATCAAAGCATTCCGTGAGTTGGGTATGGCGGGGAGGCTTATGCATGCAGTTCAGTACGAAGGTTATGGCGGTGGAGCTGCTGGCTTGAAGGTAAATCTCGTTTCTTGGTCATTTCTTCTTTTTTCTTTATCATTTTTTTATTTCTTTTGGGTTGTAATGTTTAATGGGACCTTGAATAAATAGTTACTCAGTTGGGTTTTTGAAAATCCCAGTAGTTCTTTTTTTTGAACGACTTTTTAGCTGTAATTAATAGTCAAAAATTGTGTTTTCTTTTTTGTAATTAGTTTTGTATGGACACCGGGATTTGTGGCCCATCTTGCAAATTAGTTGTTTGAATGTATTGTAGTGATGGTAGTTAATCACAGGAAAACAATGGAAGAAATGAAAGAAAATAAAGAGGAAAATTGAGAGAGTTGACAGTTGCATCTGGAATTATTATATGGAGAAGAAGACAGAAAGAATTCTAGATGAGAAGGCAAAATATGAATTTTATTATATTTCATTTATATTAGTGAAACAAGCCCCGAGATTGCAGTTTCTTCCACTTGTTCAGCCTTCAAGACCAGATTGATCCTATCACCAACGTGAAGATTCAGATGCATCGAGGCATTGTCCCGCCAGCACATATCTGGTGGGGAGGTTTTGTACTTGGAAAAGGCCGCATCGAAGAGTGAGATAGAGAGAATAACTTATGAACTATTTTAACTCATTTGACTCCTTTAATGTGAGATAAGATTGAGTATCATCAATTATGATTTGTATCATGAATTTTATATTCATAAGGATGAAATCCCTTCTTGCTTTACTTGATATTCTATTCTTCATTTTAATAGCTGCTTATAAGTGGTTTTCGGTTGTGCACCAGTTTTTCTCCGTTTCTCTCATAACATTAAGTATCAGTTTTGAGTACGCTAGCTGAGAAATGATTTTCTTGTAAAATGTAGTGTTCCAAAATGAATAAGTTTTGATTACCTTTGTGCAGCATGTTGAAGTTCCAGTTCCTACTCCTGGTAAGGATGAAGTCCTGCTAAAATTGGAAGCCACAAGCATAAATCCTATTGATTGGAAAATTCAGAAAGGCATTCTTCGCCCTCTTCTTCCTCGGAAATTTCCATTCATACCTGGTAAACTTACTAGCAATAACTCAGATTTCCTTTTACCTGCATTTTGTCATTCCAACCCTTTATAGTTTCAGATTGTTTTAGTTTGGTTATACTTTTTATTCTTTTCTTCCTTTGACCTCTTCTCGTTTTTCTGGATTAGCTAAGGATGTAGCTGGAGAGGTAGCTGAGGTTGGACTGGGGGTCAAAAACTTCAAACCTGCTGACAAAGTTGTTGCTGTGCTGAATCATATTGTAAGTCTTAATTTGTTTCTGCTTTTTCTTTCTTTTTCCATCTTTATGATTTCTATTTCTCTCATCCGCATTACTGGGATGTCTTAATGAAACAGACAGCCGGTGGTTTATCAGAATATGGAGTGGCTAAGGAAAATCTGACAGTTCCTAGGCCACCAGAAGTATCAGCTGCTGAAGGCGCTGGCCTTCCTGCTGCTGCTCTTACTGCCCACATGGCCCTCACCCAATATGCTGGGCTTAAGCTTGATGGAACTGGCCCTCAGAAAAACATTCTCATCACTGCTGCTTCAGGTGGTGTTGGTCATTATGCTGTTCAGCTGGCAAAGCTGGGAAATGCACATGTAAGGGCTACTTGTGGTGCTCGAAATGTTGACTTAGTGAAAAGGCTTGGAGCAGATGAGGTTCTGGACTATAAGACCCCAGAAGGAGCAGCTCTTGAGAGTCCATCAGGTAGGAAATACGATGCAGTGGTTCACTGTGGACCGGCCTTTCCTTGGTCTGTTTTTGAGCCGAATCTAAGCCCAGATGGGAAGGTAATTGATCTCACTCCAGGGCTTGGTGCAATGTGGACCTTTGCTGTGAAGAAACTCACATTCTCTGGGAAACAATTGGTACCGCTGTTTCTTAGTCCCAAAGGCGAGAATTTGCAGTATCTGGTTGCGTTAGTGAAAGAAAGGAAGCTCAGGACTATCGTCGATTCTAGGTTTCCTCTAGGGAAAGCTGAAGATGCTTGGGCTAAGAGCATCGACGGCCATGCAACCGGGAAGATCATTGTAGAGCCGTAGATGTTGTCTAGAATAGTGTATATATGAAAGGATTCTTGGTTTCAATAATGCAATATGTGTGTGGACATGGTTGATTTGGTTGATTTGGTGATATGAAGTAGGACTTCAATCTTGAAGTGGACTCCTTTTGAATTGTCTATTTTTGTTTTATGCTTAATTTCTTATTTCAGATAAATATTTATCAAGTGGATTTGATCTCTCATTAATTATTTTTATAAAAAATATTTAATAATTTAACATATATTTGTAAAATAAAATAAAAAATACAAGATAGAAATAGAGAAGAAGGCCCACAAGCGACCATGGTCAAGATCCATGAAATGAAACATTGATAAAATATTATCCTTCCGGCTTCCACAATGTCTTAATTTTCTTTCTTTTCTTTCCTTTTTTCTTTTTTGCAATAATTTTTTTTTATCAATTGTTGAACTTAAAGCAATCCATAAAATTGGCTTGGTGGAACGCACTTTGGACCCTTTATTTCATTCTTTATTTTATCTTATTTTCTAATTTACTGTATTTATGTTAAGTGTATTTGATTTTCAATTATTTATTTCTATAAAAAAATATTTTATACACATGTCATACATTTATGAAATGAAATAGAAAATTTATATCGGGTCGAGGGACCTATGCTTGCTTGCACTTCATTACGATGCACTGTTTTATTTTCCTTAAATTAGTCAAATTTGAATTTAAAATAAAGTATTTAGTCATTATTTTAAAATAATTAAAATAATATATTTTTACAGAAATCTATTTATGTATAAAAAATTAAAAGTTTAAAAAAATTTCAATCCCTTTCCCTACCTACACAAAAACAATAACTATTTTTACAAATATTGTTCAAACTCTTATATATTCAAAATTGAAATGAAAATACAACTTTTTTCTCTTTTATCCCAAGTTTATAACTCACACTTTTTTTAAATGTTTTAATATAATGTCACATTTTTTTAATTGTTCCTTAATTTAATGAATAATATACCTGCAATTGAAAATTTTATTGAAAAATAATAATATACAAATAAATGAAATACAAAGTTTTACTTTTTCTTCATCGAGTCAAAACGAAGGTATGATTTGCAAATGGGATTCCAGAAATTGATGGCAATGATTGGAATGATTGTGGATTTGCCACATAGGCATGATCTGAGGCTATTTTCGTCATTCCACGTCGACAACAACGAAAGGACGGCCGCCCATGATTCCTGTACCGCCACACCGTTCTGATGCCTATATCTGGACACGTTTTACCTTCTGAATCATCCTTTGTTAACGAAAACAACATTTCGTTTTCCAGAGTTTTCATTGATATATAATCTTTTCCTTTCTAGTTTCTAGAATTTCAAAATGGCGGGGAAGCTCATGCATGCGGTTCTGTACGAGGGTTATGGCGGTGGAGCTGCTGGCCTGAAGGTTAATTTCTTTTCTCATTGTTGTGGGTCTTTTTTTTTTTTTGGTTTTTTTCAATTGTAACTTTGTGGAACCTTGAATATTAATTTGGGAAAATCCAGTAGTCCTCAAAGAATGGGTCTTTTCTTGGTACGCTTTTTTCTCTCTAATTAATTGTCAAATGGTGTATTCCTTTTCTTCTTCTTATTATTTTTGTGCGGACACCGGTATTTGTGGCTCATTTTGTAAATTAGTTGTTTGAATTTGTGCATATATATTCATGTATGTAGTTGTTTGAATATACATATGATATCTATACATATGTGTGTGTACGTGTGTTGGTGGGGTGGGCGTGGGGGAAGGGGGTGTTCGGGTTGGAGATGGGATAGTTCAGTATACTTTTAGAACCAGTTGGGGTGGTGTTGAGGTAACATCTAATGGATGTTTATATAAATTGGAAAAGAGAACAATTTTTCAGACTAAATGGAACAGTTATATGGCTCCTTTTCTTGTGCTGCCGCATGACTTCTTTTTGTGGTGTGCTCACCTCTTGCCTAGAGAAGAAATGGGCTTATGCTTTTACTGCTTCTCTTGATGTCATGAATGGGATCAAAATAAATCCTTGTGCTAGATAGACATGAAGTAGTTTCTTGTTTGCTTACTGTTTACTTAGTGCTTTTACTCCAGTTAAATTTCTTCAGGTGCCTGCATATATTATATGACCTCTGAACTTATGATATTGAGGTTGAAGATACAGGTCGTAGGTGGGATAATTAATTTGGTCACAGAACTATCTCCAGTGTTGCTATGAGTATGAGAAGCTGTTAGAGCTTTTACCTATATTTAGGGTTAGTTTGTCTTATTTTTTTGGGTTAATGTGTGCATTTGGTTTTATCAGCAATAGTTGTGTGAACTTTATCTAAAGCATTAGTTGTTTCTTTCATAGCTGAGATTTTAGAGAACAAAAATATATGAAATACAAGGATGTTCTCAACAAAATGACTGAAAAAAGTATACTTCCTTGGTTTGTCATCGTGGGAGGTCACTGAAATGCTAGTGAAGAGTCTTTATTGACTGTATTAGTGGATTATTAGTCTGTTAGGCACTTAAATGGAGAATGCACTAAATGGATTTGTATTTGACAAGGCTAATGACAACAGGAGTCCAATATTGTGAACCAGGTTTTCTGCATTTCTCTAATAACATTTTGTAAATATCACTTTTGAGTATGCCCAGTTGGAAAATAATTAACTTGTGCATAGTGTTGCAAAATGAATAAGTTTAATATTTCTGCTATATTTTTTTAGCTTTGAATTGTAGCTGTTGATTACTCAATAAACGATTACTTTCTTGCAGCATGTTGAAGTTCCAGTTCCTATTCCCTGTAAGGGCGAAGTCCTGCTAAAGTTAGAGGCCACAAGCTTAAATCCTATTGATTGGAAAACTCAGAAAGGCATGCTTCGTCCTCTTTTACCTTGGAAATTTCCTTTTATGCCTGGTAAGCTTACGACCAGTAATTCAGATTCTTTCACCCTACATTTTGTCATTCCACCCCTTTATAGTTTTGAGGGATGGTTATATGGATTTGATTTAAACAATGTTGGCTTAACTAGGACAGTGGAAAATTGATAATCTTTTTTTCTTTTCCTTTTTTTTTAAAATTATATAAATATATTATTATTATTATTATTATTATTATTATTATTATTATAAAAATATAATAAATGTCTTCCAAGTGAAAAACTATGCAACTCCTGGCATATGGTTAGTTATTTCTGAAATTTGGAGTGCATTTGCTGGGACCTTGGGCTAAATGTTGAAATAAGTGGGTAGTGCAATGTGATAAGGTGTTGGGGCTTCAAATAATGAGTTGGCTGAAGAAACTTATGATTCAGCTAGGCCATGTTTTGTACAGTCGGAAAACCTGCATCAAATGTCACATTGTTCTTTAACTGACCGAAAGCTTGTTATTTTGAGCACCTGAAGAGGAGTAACAGTGGTTTACGTTTGTCTCATTGATATTACAGTCTATCTTTGAACCCAATTTTTAGGGGAGGCAACATCATAGGGTTCCAAACATTGCATTGCAGTTCAAAACAACTTATTGTCTAACACCAAATATTTCCTCTTTGTGCTGAGACTGGGTATGGCTGGGGAAAACAGCCACATGTTGAACACGTAGTTGATTTGACATGGTGAGGTAGCCTTGAAGTAATCCCAATCCTAACTTCAGTTTGCAGGCTGTTCAAGAACTGCAAAAATGAATGTCCAAGGATGCAATTTGTTGAGAGCCTGGAACAGAAGTAGTTAATATCTGGATAAAGGAGATATGTGGATCCCCTCATTGTTTTTCAGAAAAATGTCTGCTGACAATACACAATTCTGCTTTTTAATGAATGCATATTTGGTAAACGTTGAACATGAATTAAAACCGGTAATTTGACAATTGAAACAATTATGTCAGACATGTTAATTGTTCTAATTTGTCAAGACAGATGATTATAGCGATGTTATTAGAATCTTCATCCGAGGTTATGCATATACACTTTTCTCTTATTACTTCATGCAATTCTGGAAATCCACTCTGCCACTCTGGGCCTGGATTTCTGCTGTGATTTTAGCTGTACAACATGGCAATACTATAAAAGTTTGAGATCATTTCTTCCTTTTACCTTTTTTCATTTTCTGGAGCAGCTACTGATGTAGCTGGAGAGGTGGTGGAGGTTGGACCTGGAGTCAAAAACTTCAAATCTGGAGACAAAGTTGTTGCTATGTTGAGTCATCTTGTAAGTGTCATAAAGTTTTTTCTGCTTTCTTTATCTTTTTTATTTATTTTTAATCATTTCTCTTTCTCTCTTCCCCATTATTGGGTGAAATAAATGCTTAATTTGTCCTTAAGTGAAAGCCGTGGAAGTCCATATATTTATGCACTGCATTTTTCAAGTGGTTCTATGTCCTGTCTTGTACTGTGTTATGTGTATTTTCTTTCTGAATGGTCTTAAATCTTAATGAAACAGACAGGGGGTGGTTTATCAGAATATGCAGTAGCTAAGGAAAATCTGACAGTTCCTAGGCCTCCTGAAGTATCAGCTGCTGAAGGCGCAGGCCTTCCTGTTGCTGGTCTAACAGCTCACATGGCCCTCACCCAATCCGCTGGGCTTAAGCTCGATGGAACCGGCCCTCAGAAAAACATTCTCATCACTGCTGCTTCGGGCGGTGTTGGTCATTATGCCGTTCAACTAGCAAAGCTGGGAAATGCACATGTAACAGCTACCTGTGGTGCCCGAAATATTGACTTAGTTAAAAGCCTAGGAGCAGATGAAGTTCTCGACTATAAGACCCCTGAAGGAGCAGCTCTCACGAGTCCATCAGGCAAGAAATACGATGCAGTGATTCACTGTGCATCGACTTTTCCTTGGTCTGTTTTTGAGCCAAATCTGAGCACAAATGGGAAGGTAATTGATATCACTCCAGGGCCTAGTTCCATGTGGACTTTTGCTGTGAAGAAAATAACGTTCTCTAAGAAAAGGTTGGTGCCGTTGCTTCTCATTCCCAAAGGTGAGAACCTGCAATATCTTGTTGACTTGGTGAAAGAAGGGAAGCTCAAGACCGTCGTCGACTCTAAGTTTCCCCTGAGCAAAGCTGAAGATGCCTGGGCCAAGAGCATCGACTGCCATGCAACCGGGAAGATCATTGTGGAGCCGTAAATTGAAGTTATTAATGTTGTCTTATTAAATAGTATAAAAAAGGTTTATTGGCTTTAAGACTGTAAATGTGTGTTAACATGGCTGGATTAGATACTATCAAACAGATTTGTTATCAAAATTGTCTTAAATAGTATGAGAAGGCATTATTGGCTTTTCGAATGTAGAATGCGTGCCTGACATGGCTGGTTTGTTACTTTCTTGTTTCATACGTTGCCCGTGCTCATTGACTGTCCACTTATGGTTAACCTTTGTCTTATATTAAACTGCGTCCTTTGAAGTATATCCTCGTTTACTATTAAATAAAGAATGTAAGAGAGAAAAATTATAAAAGGATTAGGGTTTGGAAGTGATCATTCGGCTCAAAATCAATTTGAGTTGTAAGTTTTTTAGAATTAAATAAAGATTGTCAAAAATTGTTAGGAAGGACTTCAACGAAAATCTTTCAATGCTATAATCAATATATGGATAGTCAAAAAATGAAGAGAGCAATGAAGTGAATATATGAACATGTTTATTTGTGCATATCTTAGAAATGGAATTCAATGAGGGTAGAGGATGCGGGACTCAATTAGGTTTAATTCCATCATAAATAAATTTTTAAATTCAATTTGATATAAAATTTCTATTATTATTTTAAAATAATAAAAATTAAATATAATATTTTATAAGGCACGTATTTTTAGATACAAAAAATATAAATCATAAATTTTCAACCATATACCTAATATAATCTTATTTCTAAACAAAATATCTAAATGCAATCTTATTTTCATTTTCAAAATCAAAACTATTTTTTTATTTTTTTAAATATTAAAAATAAAAATAAAAATAAAAATATCCAAATGAGCGAAACTATAGGCAGGAGCAATTTTTGTATTGTACAAAAAAGAATGATGCAAATTCCCCATTTTTCCTTGCACAAAAAAAAGAAAAATAAAAAATAAAAACACACTCAGGATTCTTACCCCAATGTTTGAGAATAAGGGGGCAGACATGGAGTACGCCCCGCCTATTTCTCCTTCTTCTCTCGTCCTTCTGCTTCTCCGTTCTGTTCCTTCCGCTTTCATTTCCTCCGCATACACACTACTAACACATACTAAAAACAGCTGAGCTCATGCATGTTGCTTCGCGCAATCAGACTTCAAGTCGTTTCTCTTAAACCCCACTTTCATGCCCTCCAATCCCTTTCACTGCTTTCAACTATTCCACATCCGGGCCCCGTAAACGACACAGTCTTTCTCAACGTGTCGGCTCTGATCAAGAAACCCAATTGGCAAAAGAACAGTAGCCTAAAATTTCTCGTTTCTCACTTGAACCCGCACTTAGTTTCCAGAATCATAGCCTTCCACAGCAGGGATATTCCACTCTGCCTCAAGTTTTTCAAATGGGTATGCAGGCAATCGACGTATTGCTATGATATGGACAGCAGAATCGAGTTACTGTATCTATTGGAATCCAATAATTTTTATGGGATTGTTCGTAAAGTGCTGGTTTTGTTAATCAAAGAGTGTTGTGGTTCTCAAGATGACATTTTGAAGCTAATGGATGCTATCGAAGATATGCGGGAAAAGGGCGGGTTTCGGATTAATTATCCTTGTTATAGTGTGCTTTTGATATGCTTGGCACAATTAGATATGGGTTTGATGGCATTTTTGGTGTTCAAGAGAATGCTGGCGGATGGATTTGTTCTGAGTGGAATGGATTACGGGACGGTTATAAATGCTTTATGTAAGAATGGGTTTGTACAGGCTGCGGAAATGTTCTTCTCTAGAGTTTCGAAACTCGGGTTTGTGTTGGATGTTTATGTTTGTACTTCTTTGGTTTTGGGTAATTGTAGGGCTGGTAAACTTAGTGAGGCCTTTAGAGTGTTTGCATTAATGTCAGAAAAAGATGGTTGTGGTGTTAATAGTGTTACGTATTCGATTCTTGTACATGGTCTGTGTGAAGCTGGAATGTTAGAAGAAGCTTGTAAATTGAAGGAAGAGATGACTAAGAAGGGCTGCCAACCAAGTACTCGAACCTATACGGTTTTAATTAAAGCTATGTGTGATAAAGGATTGATTGATGGGGCATTTAGTTTGCTAGATGAGATGATGAAGAATGGATTTAAGCCTAATGTGCACACCTATACAGTTCTTGTAGATATGTTATGTAGAGAGGGAAAGATTGAGGAGGCTAATGGGATGTTTAGAAAGATGATGAAGGATGGAGTGGATCCTGGTATCGTAACATACAATGCATTGATCAATGGTTATTGTAAAGAGGGACGGGTGATTTCTGCCTTTGAGTTGCTTGGGGTGATGGAAAGAAGGCATTGTAAACCAAATATCCGTACATATAATGAGCTTATGGAAGGGCTGTGCAGAACTGGTAGACCTTATAAAGCAGTGGCACTGTTGAGAAAGGTCATAAACAATGGCTTATTTCCTACTGAAGTTACCTTCAATATTCTTATAGAGGGGTTCTGCCGGGAAGGCGAGCTAAACATGGCTTTCAAGATTTTACATTCTATGAGCTCAATTGGCATCGAACCTGATCATTTTTCATATACTGCTTTCATTGATAGGCTCTGCAAAATGGAAAGAGTGGATCAAGCAGGCGTTTTTATGGGACTAATGATAAAAAAAGGAATCTCTCTTGATGAAGTGACACTAACTGCTCTAATTCATGGGTACTGCAAGACTGGAAGAACGAAATCCGCACTTATGCTGTTTGAGGAAATGGTGAAGGATGGATGTTTGACGAGTCCACATACTTTCAACATATTTCTTGATGTTCTTGGCAAAGAAGTTAAGCTGGTCGAAGAAAATGCAATTTTAGGGAAGATGGTAAAGTTTGGTCTAGTTCCGTCTGTTGTGACTTATACTATAATGGTTGATGGGCTTTGCCGAGCAGGTGATATGAACTCTTCCTTACAAATGTTAGAACTCATGAAAGAAGTCGGCTGTCCACCAAATATCTATACATATTCTATAGTCATCAATGGTCTTTGCCGGAACGGAAAATTGGAGGAAGCAGAGAATCTTTTGATCGAAATGCAGAAGGCTGCAGTATCACCGAATGACACTATATATTCTTTACTCATCAGGTCACATGTTGCAGCTGGTAGGTTGAACTATGCATTCGAAATTGTGAGGACCATGATCCAGAATGGTTGTCAGCCAAACAACAAGACATATTTTGCATTACTTGAAGGGATGTCAGAAACGGAAGGTTCTAGAACCGCAGTAACTTCCACATCGGCTATAAATATTGGGTCGTTGAGTTATCCCGACTTCATTTTCGGGGAGATGGATATCCACCATGCTGTCCAGCTGCTTGACAAAATCAGAGAATGTGACGGTCGCCCTTTTGATGTATACAAGTTTTTAATCGCTGGCCTATCCAGAACAGGAAGAATATCAGAAGCAGATGATCTCATACAAGAAATGGTGAAAGATGGCCTCTGTCCAGACAGTGATATATGTTCTTGCATTATCGAACACTTCTGCAAAAACCAGAACTATGATCATTGTCTTGAGTGGATCAAGAGATTTCTTGGCTATGGTTGCGTCCCGTCTTTTGCATCTTACAGTGCTGTGATTGTTGGACTTCAGAATGAGGGAAGGTTTCAAGAAGCTGATTGGCTGACATATGAACTTCTTAGAAATTCTGGTGTTGAGGATCAAACTGCAGTCTCATCGTATATCGATTTTCTGGTACAGGAGGATGTGGCTTGTCAATCTTTGGAGCTTCTAAGCTTAATAGAGCAAATGGGCTATAAGGAGAGGCCAATTGTTTAGCAATCTTAATTCTAACATGATTATGTTTGAATTTTAATTTTTTCTTATTTATATATTTCCTATCTTGCACTTAATTAGATTATTTCTTATTGGTTACTTATTTTCATTATGTCATTAAATCAACAAAAATTTGAAATTTCATTTTTTAGTATGATACAATTTACAAGAGGCTTTGGGAATGTTTGATTGCTTTTTTTGTTTGATTTTATTATGTATTTTGGGAGAATGAATTATTAAAAAATTTGAAAGTTTTTTTTGGTATGTTTGTTTATATTTTGGGGGTATATTTTTCACTATAACAGTTAAATTAATGCTTTTTTGTTGGGTTTTTTGAGTAATAATGAAATTGAATGATTTTTTTTAATATTAGAATAATAAAAAAATATATATGATGTATATATAATATATGTATATATATTGAAAAATGTATGGTTTGAAAAAAAAAATAGGTATATATTTAATTATATTTCTCCAAAATAATATTATTGAGATATAAACAAACATTCCCCTCGCTTTTCAGTTATTCCCATGAGTGTTAGTCTAGTCTGCTAGTAATTTCTTTTATTTGATGTATGATTTGATTCAAATTACTTATTATTTTTAATTAATTTTTAACAATTATATTTAATTAATCTTAGACATTTTGATGTACTCCATAACATAATTA
>JACGDI010005431.1:295162-315293 GCA_014898725.1 Jacaranda copaia
TTAGTTCTAGCCCTAATGCCAGTTCTTTTATCTGATCATCACTCAAGAATGTCTCACTTCCGAAAGAGCAGAAAATGACAGATTTAGCCCCAAACTGTGCTAGCCAGTTAGCCCATTTCTCCTCCAGTTCATCCGCGGGGCGGACCTCGGGGACCACCGGACCGACTAAAAGAACAGATTTTTCGAACTGGGATTTCACATATTGTATATAAGGAGCTTCCATTTCATTGCAAGTCTTGGCTAAGATAATTGAGCAGTTCTTGAGGCCCGAAAGCACACGATCATACACACAAGGCTTACCGTGGAAACTCTTGAACAAGTAGAGAAAATCTTGGGCTTCAAAAGTTCTAACTGAAGTTACAGAAGTTTTGGGAAAGCCTGGAGGTGGGTTTTTAACTTGTTCAAGATTTGGATAGGTTTCTGGATGAGGGAGTCTGGCGGGAACAGTTAGAAAGGCAGTTGAAAGAGCTATAAAAACTGAGTAAAAAGCTGTTTTGATGCCCAAATCAGAAGCCATTTTTGGGAGCCATTCTTGGGCGAAATCGAAGAGGATAAAATGGGGTTTTAGTTCCGATAAAAGATTCTTGATTTGGGGTTGCATGAGATCAAGTGCAACTTTGAGGAGCTCAGACTGAGTAGGGTTCAACTCAGAAGTGCTCTCAAAGCCTGGAGGAAGGCCCTCAACGGATGGGATTTTGAGGGGGAGAATTTGTGTGGTGGGATTTGGGTTCAGCATTGATTTGATGCGCTGAACATTTCCTGGTGCTGAGAAGAAAGAGATTTTGACTCCATGAGAAGAGAGCTTGTTGGATAGCTGCACAAAAGGGCTTATGTGGCCAAAGGCAAAAAATGGAAACATCACAAGGTGCAGAGGTTTTTTCTCATTCTCCATTTCTTCTTTTCCCTCTTTCGCTCTCTCTCTTTGTGGCAAGTTTTTTTCAACTCCAAGAGAGGCTCTTTCTAATGTAAGAAGACAGAGGTAGGTATGAATTTGGGGTCGTTGGACGGTTGAAACTTAATTTTTGTTTTTTTTGGATCCAGCAAACTGGGAGTAGCTATGAATGTTGGGGAGTGAGTTAGATTCAAGTGTTCGAATATTGGGTTGATTTGGCAGACAAGATTTTCTGTTGTCCTATTCTATTTATTTTTTTAATATCATGCAATTCTTTTATTTTTGACAAACATAATAGAGTAAAACTTAAAACAATAACGCCACCTTATCAGGTGGTTGGATCTGCCATGTGCAAGTTGGTCGCTAGCTGCCAACCTGGCTAGGTGGCCGCTGGTCGTGATCAGCCTAGCTACGGTCGGGGAAAGCGGGCTTGGGGCCCCGATGGCGGGGGAGGGGCAATGGTTTGGAGGTAGAAGAAGTTTTTCTTCTTTTTGTTTTGTTTCTATTTTTTTGTTTATTTTATTTGTAGATAATATATAAAATTGATTAGATTATTTTATATATATTCAAATTTTTTGATCAAACAAGGAGTAATTTTAAAATAATAAAATTTTGAACAAAGGATATATCAAGAATTTTAAAGAGAACAATATAAAAATTAAATTGTTTGATTAAATTTTATTTATTTTTAAAATAAAATATATCCTAAGGTAGATATTCACTTAATTATAAATCAATGACAGCACACAACCTGTATAATAATAGATAAAAATGATAGGTTAGAACCACAGAAAACCTTGATGTTTTCTCAACTTTTTCATTGTTTTTGTACGATATTAGAGTTGTTAAGACATAGGTTAAATCAGACATGTTAATAATACACCAATAAATTGATTTATTAATTCTCAAATGTATAAAAAGTTATTCTGTATATAATACACCAATGCAGTTGGATTTGGATTTTGACCAACCCAATTCCCGTCGGCCCATCACTATTAATCACAAAGCTGAATTTATTTTTTGAAATTGAATTTATAATATCAAATTTATCCTTAAGGGGCTGTTTGGTTTTATTTTTTGCAGGCATTTTCATTTTTTAGTGAAAAATTAGTTATAAATGTATTTTTGAAAATGAAATATTGTTTGGAGGTTTTGTTTAAAATATACCGATTATGTAGGATTACAAATAAGCTATATTTAAAAAATATAGTGTTTTTGTATTAAAACTCATATAGATATGAGTAGGAGAAAATAAAAAGTGAAAATAAATAGAGAACGAATAGTATATTTGAAAAAATATGCTAAAAATAAAAGTATCTGTAAAGACAAATTATAAGGAGAAAATATATAGACTATTGAAAATTTATTTTGAAAACAAAAACAAAAATAATATTTGGTGAAAATATATAAAAAGTTGTGTGTTTCATTTTTAAACTCGTAAAAAATAAAAAAATAGAGTGTGAAATTGAAACCAAACAGCCCCCAGATGCAACATACTCTCATGGGCAACCCTAGCTACCTTTTGGGCTTTTGCCATACTTACGTGATACTAAGATATATAACTACCATTAAAAAAATACGTAACAAAGTCAATAATTATAGAATAAAAGTTGTCATTAACTATATATATTAATTGCTAAAAAAATTATTGTCATTTTAATTATTACAAACTTAATTTGAAAAAATTAGTGCATAAGTTGTCATTAATGAGAATAATTGATACATGGGTAGTGACAATTTAATGATTATTATAAATTATAGTATAAATTTTTAATGTCATTAGCTTGTTACTATACATGTGTTATTAATTATTAATAATAACATGTGCTTTTTTTAGATGTAGAGAGAGCATTCTTAGTGGGATGCAATTAGCGATGGAAAAGGTTGGGCTGCCAGTTATGACCTGGCCTATTTGAAACCTAGCCTGGACTAGTCTATTTAATAAATAAGCCAAGTTTAGACTTTTAAAGAGGTTTATTTAGTTAAAAATATTAGGTACATGCTTTTTTAAAAGCCTATAAACCCTATCAGCTTAGCTTATATAATTTAATTATAGTATAATATACATAATAATTATTTATAATACTTATAATTGCTTTTGTATAATTATATATTATTTTCTTAATTAATACATAATCATTTTATTTCAAATTTTTGTTTAACTTGCTTTTTTCTTTATTTAGATAAATATGCTATAATTGTCAATTATTTGTACTTAATTTGTATTATAGAATTTTTAAGCTCATTAAGGCCTCAACTTTTATAAAATTTAAATCTAATTAGAATTTTAACTAAGATAAGTCTTTTCAAGTCAGGCTTGGACATTAAAAAAATTTAAAAAAGCTAAATCAGACCTTTAAAAAAAACTTATTTTAGGTAATAAATCAAACTTAAATTTATAATTTATACAATAGCCTCGACTTTTTTAAAACAAAATTTAATTAACCTAACCTAACCTAACTTATTACCAGCCTTAGATGCGAACGAGCATCAACAAAAGGCTCAATTCTCAAATAAAAAGTTGAGTTTTATAGACTGCAAATCTCATATAATAATCCACACAGGTACTCATAGTAGGCTAGCTATCATCCTATCGAAACCAATCATTCTATTAGTCCCCGGGCCATGTAGAAGTAATTTCTTCTTTTTCTTCCTTTGAAAGAGGTGCAATACGAGGACTTTTGAGAAAGGTCACTCATTCTAGTACTATTATTGTTCAAGTACACTCAACTTTGAAATTTTGATGGGATTTGATGCATTATTATTGGGTATGATTGCACCTAGTTACTTGTCCTTTTCACCTGCTGATAACCTGTGCAAGTACTTGACTTGGTTATGGCCTATGTTTTGAAAATCGAATCAAATCAGTCAGTTTGATTGATTGGATTGATGTCCGATTGAATTAATAATTGATAGTCAATTCAATTTGATTGAAGCATATGAATCGATAGAAATTAAAATCAGTTGAAAAATCAAAACTAGACCAGTTCACTTATTTTCTTTTCTTCTTTGAAAATTTTATATTTTTTTAAGAAGAAAAAAAGGTGAAAAAGGAAAAAAAATTATGAGTTAAAAATGATGATTAAAGATTTTGGATATGTAATTTTTTGAAACATAAATTTATTTTTTTGAAATTTAATGAAATGGTAGTTATATGTGAATGCTTATATTTAATTTGTTATTTTATTTTGTTTAATTTCTCTTAAATTATGTTGAATATTTAGTATAGAAGAATTTATTTTTACTTTAAGTTGAAGTAAGAAATAAATGATTACTTAAATTAATATGAACTATTATTTTTTATTTATTTATTATTGATAAATTGTGAAATAGTATTATTTTATGAAAAAATGTATTTAAAATTAAGTTGAATTTTTTTTCAAATAATATTTTTTTATATCAATTGAAAGTTTTATTTTTTTGTAATATTATAATGTTATATATTTATAAAATTAAATATAATTATTATGTCATTATGACGACATACCGGTTCAATTAGTGGTTGAATCGGTTGAACTAATTGAATCAGTAACCAGTAAGGTCACCGATTCATTGTCCGATCCAATTTTGAAAATATTGGTTATGGTTTTTTGGCTTTGCTCGTATTAAGACAATTGTTTTGTCTGCATCACTTTTTGATCTCATTTGTATTCTAATTAAAAAAAAGTTTTAATATCTTTTTGAAAAGATAATAATTCATACTGCTTATTCTATATTGTTTTGGAGCAGGATATGCCAATATAGAATTAAATATACAAATCAGATTATCAAGAATTAATTCAAATAATCATAATTGAGGTAATACGTGCGATTTATCAATATGAAATTCAAATCATGCATGCGATATCATATTTAATACACATAACATGCGTCGTAAAAATTAAACATACAGCATGCGTGTTCAGAAATATATGTCAAATTCAAGGCAAATCAGAATTTAAGCAATTATTTAATCATATGCGAGTTCAGAAAAAGCCAAAATTCATATATCAACCGAGACAATAAAAGCAATAAAATATGCTGTAAGTTTTATCTAAAGTAAATATCAAATTTAAAATAAACTTATCTTAAGGATTTTGTATCGTAGCAGAGTCAATTGGATAACCAAATCACAGAGAAATTCTGTTTGCCTTGAAGAAATGAGCACCCCGACTCACAAGTGCAACGGGTACAATGCAGCTCCTTCCAGGATGAGATGGTCCATAACAATCGGGTGCACTCTTTCTTGTTCACCTCGAACAGTATTCAATTGCCAAATAAAAATGAGATAGGCGTATATATCTAAATTTGGGACAGAAAATATTTTTGGGAAGAGAAGGGAATGATTCTTAAGCGAGAGCAAGAAAGTGGGCAGAAGTAGGATGTTTAGGCGTGTTGAGAGGCGAATGCAATATATTTGAAGACTAAAAGAGGCAATCTATTTATAGGCGAGATTAGGGTTAGAATCCGCCAGTTAATGGCCTTTAACAAGTCACCCAATTAATGATATTCTGCCACTCAGCCACACACGTCCCCTAGTATCACACTACGTGTCCCATGTCCCTCTGCCAAATCCCGCTTAATCTTTATCAATCCGGCCAAATCTCAGCTTAATCTTCAAAGATTTGATTTAGTTTGATCGGATTAGATTAATCCAACGGGTTTTGACCGAGTTAGCCCTTATCCGATTGGATTATCTTATCTGATCCAAGTTAAGTTTAAAAAATTTAGATTGAGATTGAAACATTCACCATAACGCCCACGACTTGAACTCAAGCCAGGCCCAACGGCAGAGGTGCGGGTATGATTCACTCATATAAACCCCTTAAAGAATACTTTATCAAGTGTTCTTATTTGAGTTTAATATAAACTAGTCCACAATAGTATATAAAACCAATGTGGGACAAGTGAAGAGTTGGAATAATCCTTCAACTCCTCAACTTGATTTTATAATGTTCAAGTAAATATCCACTTTCTCAAGCATTCCATGTGGGACAACTCAACAAGAAACACTTAACCAATTTCCTTCCTCTATTGCACCACCACAATTAATTTTTAGATTCCAACTATAATTGTCATCCGTCCAAAGTTAATTAACAATTAATTATGCTAATTGTGCCAATTACAACATTCCATACAAACTTGAAAATCCAACCCGTAGTATGAAAGATCTATTTTCTGCCGTCATTCTTAAGGACACCCCCAAGAACTTATGTGCAAAAACTACCAAAGGTTCCACAAAATCCGAGAAGTAATCCTTCTTATCTGACAGTTACTTACGCAAAAGTTGATAGTTTTCAAGATTCTTGATGATACACGAGGCTGTGTGTGTGCCTTGGCAAGATTGATTGTAATGCTGTATTGATTTTAGTAGAAGAACAGTTATCTTCGTATTTAGACAGCCAGACCATAATGTCAGAACAGGACAGTGAAAAATGCATGTTTGGACAGCTGAAATTTTGCTGCAGTTACGTTAAAATCTAACCCCAGAACTCATGGTCTGTTTCCCAAATCTAAGATCTCGCATTGTTTGGGACCAAGCAGATGATCTTTTCCATCCATCAATTATGCATGATCGCATTAGCAGCAAAGATAGAACTGAAGCAAAGCAGAGTTCACGAAACCAGGATAGCATATCATATCCGTGAAATTCAACAAATATTTGAGACACAAAATGATAACTTTTATTTGAATATGAAGCAGATGCTGTATAAGATTCTCATTTCTTGGATAATTCCAAAGATAGGCACAAGAAATGTGCAGTTTAATAAACAAAAAATGTATTCTATTCTTATTTCGATCAAAAATCAACCTTCAATGCGAAATAGAGTTCGGTATAATCTGCAAAAATTTTGCCCTTGCTGAGGGGTCAGTTGAAAATCGACCCAAGACAGCAATTGTAGCAGTATTGCTTCCAAACTTCTCAATCCCACGAGAAATCATACAAGTGTGACTAGCTTCAACAACTACCACTACATCTTCGCCTAAGAAAGATGAAACCGTCTCAGCTATCTGTCTGGTCAGCCTCTCCTGTACCTGGAGCTTGAAGCCGTAAAAATGTACTATTGACTGTAGAAGGGATTTTCCGACAGGGTTGAGTCCATTGGAGCTGTAATAACCTATGTGGACAACACCATGAAAAGGAAGTAAATGGTGTTCGCATTGCGACCAGAACAACAAATTCAGTTCAGAACACAGATGGCCTTCATTCCAGCTGATGTCCCCATTGGAAGTTAGAGAATCCCTCTTAAATTGGACAAATCCGCTTAGCTTCAAATCCAGATTAGAGTTTTTGAAATTCATCAACCACTTAACGAAGCGAGCAGGTGTCTCTTCAAGCTCTTTCCTTAATGGGTCCTCGCCTAGAGAACAAAGTATCGAAGATACTGCACCAAGCATGGCCGGATCTGATGCCCCCATCTTGCAAAATGTATGAAAGGGACACCAAGGTTTGTCATCTGAGGAATGGACATCCTCAATGTTTATTCCTCGAAATCTCAGAAGACCCAGGAAATCAGCCCAGGTATCTGCTTTTTCATCATCAAAAACTCCTGAGCTGGACTTAACTAATATCTTCACCCAAGCTTTGTGATTTGGGTCAAAGAGGGCTGATTCAAAGTTGGGGAAATGAATGTGAGAGCACTGCAGGATAACAGCAACTCCAGTTGGTTTGATGCCATGCAGCAAAGATGAACAAATCTCATTGGCCAATCGCTGTGGATCTTGAAGGCGTTTGGCAAAGACTTCAGCAACTCGAGAAAGCTTGCTTAGGCCGACAACTCTCTGACCAGATGGGACATAACCAACGTGACACTTGACCTGGAATGGGAGCAAGCAAGACTCGCAATATGAGAAGAGATCAAGATCTCGAACCACTACAAGCCCACCTGATCCACCAGCATGACCAACTCGGCTATCCAACCCTGCTTCAGGGAATAAAGCACCATGGACGATGTCCTTCACCTTTTGTTTATAACCTGGATATACATCAATGGGGGAGTATTATATTACAAGCATGAACTAGATCCCAACTTCTGCAACAAACAACAAAATGTTTGTTGAATTTTGTCCAAAATGTGACTCCATAACACCAGCACAATAGTATTAGAACTATTCTATATAAACATGCTGGAATCGGAAGACAAAATAAACAAGCAGATTTTGTTATAATAATAAGCTGGTCTACATGGCGATAATAAATACAAGCAGAGGGATAATAATCCTTTCACAGCCAATGGGAATCTAAATATCAAACACCTTGCAGCCAAACCTCAATATGCATGGACAAAGGCAAGTTGATTTACTAAATTGACTAGCCACAATATTTAATTCTTGGTTCTCATTTGCATACATGATTTTTAATAATTTCTCCCTCAGTTTCTCCAAAAACCACTTCTGCAGTTTGTCTAACAAACTTCAAGAAATCATATAGGCCTACTGCTATAATCTACCCAATGTTAACCGTCTTCAAAGTTGTCAAATAAAGTTAACCAAGAAATTCACTTTTAAAACAAGGAACAAAATTCTAATCTGTTTACAGGATGCTGATATCAAAACATCCATTTGCTAGGAACAACATGTTCAGCTTCTGAACTAAAGCTATCCAGCAGCAGTAATTCAAGAATTTGAAGCTCCAAAATACCACAGATCTCATAGAATCAATCCTCCATTTCATAAAAGAATCCATAAGTTACTAAAGTAACAGTGGATCTGAACATGTAATTCCATTGCAGTAATTCACTGCACCGAGGACTATTATATTACTTAATGAATAAAAACCAACAGAGATAGAGAAGGGCAATGGAAAATCACCTCTGGTCCCTTCTCTGAAGGCCTTGGCCACACGTAGAGGGGTCTTTCTCAGACCTTCACGGTCGTAATCTTCGCCCAAACCCTGCAACAAGACTTTTACAGCTTCCTCAATGGCCACTGTCTCAGGCTCCTCCTCAAAACTCAGCTCAACACAGTCCCCAATATTGACTCCATTCCCCAGTTCCACATCATAATGCCCCTCATCTAAAGCGCCCATTGACATACAAAACAAATCCCACCGCCACCAACCAATCAATCAACTCAAATCACAGTTTCAAGATTCACAACAGCTCTGATGTTCTATGATACAAAAACCCACCAACGATTGAGCCTAAAGATTCAATCTTTTTGGCTTGTAAATGGAAATAGTGACTAGAGATTCAAACATTGAGGCAACCCAAATGAGAACAACAACCACAACACGGATCAAACAATCAACACACTTAAGATTCAGCCAAAATATTCCAACTTTTTGGCTTCCAATTGTAAACAATAACAAAAGATTCGAAGTTCAAGCTACCCCAGATGAAAAGAATAACCAAAACAACAAATAAGCCCCACAAATCAAACAATCAATACCAAGTTTCCAGGAATTGCTACACAGCACATAAAAAAACTCGCTGCAGCCAAAAGGAACATCTGCATAGAGAGACAATGGGCTGTTGTTGAGGAGGGTGAGGTCTGTGTGCTTGTGCAAATTTCTCAAGTATATAGAACGTAGGGTGGCCGTTGCTTTGAGAATGTGTGGAAGGACTTTCCCTTTTGCTTAATCAATTTCCTTAGAATTGCTTAGATTTGGCTCGTCTGAAAGTGGGACCCAAATGAATGGGTGCTTTTTGTGCGATGGCTGCA
The DNA here is from genome assembly GCA_014898725.1 of Jacaranda copaia. Classification (NCBI taxonomy): domain Eukaryota; kingdom Viridiplantae; phylum Streptophyta; class Magnoliopsida; order Lamiales; family Bignoniaceae; genus Jacaranda; species Jacaranda copaia. The sequence goes on from JACGDI010005431.1 coordinate 304,698, forward strand.
AGATGTGGGTGGGTCAGCTGTTGCTTTCGGACATGGATTTCCATTTTATACAAGAACTACAGCCCATTATAGCATGGTGGAGGTCGAGCTCCTATCAGAGTCATCTGTTTGGTGTGGCTCATGACTTTTGGTAAGGAAGACGATTTTCAGTTGCACTTAACAACTTGGAAAAAGAATTGGACATAGCGGAGAAAGTGACTAACAAAAGCCCATTGGGTTAGGCTCTTGTTTATGACTTTTGAAAAATTTTAATTCAAATTTGATTTTGATTGGCTTTTAAAGTAGGTACAGTTAGATTTATAATTTTTTTTTTTCATTTAACTTATTGAGTTCAACTTTAATTTGACATGGAATTAGCATGTGCACTCGTCTGAGGTATAGATGTTGTTCAAAATATTATAAATAAAAAATGTATACATTAATATATTTTAATTGTCACATTATATTGCTCCTTATAATTTTAAATTTTAGTTTTTATTAATATTATATTTTTTATTTTTATTACTAATTATGATTATATGTTATTCATCATTATCATACATGAATTCTTCATTATAAACTTATCCACAAAATTGAGCCATAGTAACCTTTATTTTTTAATATAACAAAACCAACTTTAATACTAAGAAATTATTAAAAATATGTATAGTCAAGATATTTAAAATGAATATATATATATATATATATATAATATGCCACATATAAGAATCTAACTCTGTAATTTCTTGTATTTACATATTTGAAATTCTTAATCTATATTTTGTAAATTATGTTATTATAATTGATACGGCTGAAAGTCGCTTATACTTAAATGGATAGTGTTTTAGGTGGAATCAACTAGGTAGTTCGAGTGATCCAAACTATATTTCTTTCGAGATCTAAGATCTGCAACCACAACACACGTTAGACTAGCCGAGATACCCTCGACTAAGGACTTCAACGCTCAAGTTAATTTTGGTCAAGATACAGTAATCAAACAGAAAACTAAGAATATTGAGGGTTTATAGCGTATTTGGCATTACTTGGAGCGTGGTTTGCCAGGTTGTATTTATAGCCTTCTCTTGAGACGTGATATGTGGGAGGTTCCCCTATCATGTGTACTGATTTTTGTTCTTGTCAGGGGGTTGATGGTCATTCCATATCCAGATCTCAGTATTGTTCTAAGTGGCTCAATCTCCTATTTTTCAGGGTGAATAATACCTCTAAAGGCGCCTTTCTGCTAAAGGTGGTGGCAGGGTTGGACGAGTTGGGGACAGGGTTGGTGGCAGCGACTGTACCAGTAATCATACGCCATTAATGATGAGGCATGCTGCCTGTCAAACTAATAAATGTGATTGAGATCCAAGTCAGCGCTGGAGTTGGTCCTGAGGTCAATATAGGTCGACTAAACCTAATTGGTCGACCATGGATCCCTACCAAATAAGGTCGACCAGATAATTATTTATAGGCGCTCTGGCCCAAAATTGATGTTGAGCCTAATGGGCTATCCCATATCAGTAATTGTATAACTTTTTGAATTATTCATTATTCATCTATATTTATAAATAAAAGTTATCAAAAGCAAAAGTGGAGGTCAATAAACTTTAATACTTGGCTATAATGTCATTTTAATCTCCTATAATATGTCTATTAGAATTCCAAGTTTTATTTTGTTGTTGTACTTACATTTAAAAAAAAATTTATTCAAAAATAATTTACATCTTTACTTTCACTTTTTTTCAATTAATAAATAGATTATTTCTGTATGTTTATAATCTAAGGATGTCTTGTCATCATGATATTTATTAGTTCTTTAACATATATAATAATTAATCTTGTTGTACAATAAATTAATCTTTTATCAAAATATTATATTTAGATTTCAAAATACAGATAAGGAGGAACAAAGATAAGATTCTCTATATTTTAGAAGTTCATTTAAAATGGTACCAAATAATTTGAATAATAAGCAAGTAACAAACTATGTGTGAAACAGGAAAGCTCAACTAGTTTAATGAAAACAGAAAATTATCATGGAGAGTATGGAAAGGATTGGAAAATTCCATTCATTGTAGTTTTATGGTTATAGTTATTATGACATTCTCATAATTATATCCAGTTCAAGCACTGGATTAAAAAATGAACTCATAATAACACTATAATAAGTTAAGAATTTCATAAAGACATTTATGAAGAAATTATTTTGCAAAATTTTTTGCTAAGTTTAGAAGGATTAGTTTGAGATCATCTTACCTAAAAATATTGCACTTATCATTCAGTTGAATATTTTCTATTGTATTTCTTTTCAATTTGTCTATTGAAAAAAAGACATTAGTTTTAACAAGGTTTTTTGCACTAAATTTGTTTATGGTTCTTGTGTTTTATCTGGTAGAGAGAAAATTCATATACAATAAGTGTTGTAGTGAAGGATTGTCATAAGATATTGATTTTCAGATAAGCTTTCTTGTTTCAATATCTATGAATATCTATTATATGAATTATATTTTCATATGAATGAAATATACTTAAATGAATTTATCAATCGGCATATATTATTATATTCATTGAGAAACCCATGCTATAAGAAGGTAAGAGACCAGAAATAAATATCATATAACTAACTATTGAGTTTTCATCAATCTCACCCCTTAATTATGTTATTTATCATCGTCGCATCATTTTTAATTGATGGTGATGATTAATTTAGTTTATAGGTTAGAGTATGTTCTATACTAACACAAACTTCTTGGATGCTTTGATGGAGAAATAATACTCAATTAAAATATTCTAAATCATTTTAAAATAGTTGCAATAATTTAGAATGTCTTATGGAGACAGCATGCTACATTATACATAACATACACACATGAGGGCACCAAAATTTGAAACATTTTCGTGTTTTTGTCTTGGGGTACTTTGTTTTGAAAGCGTTAGCCCTCATTTTCTCTTGCTTTTTAGGTATTTTGGGACGACCATTCAATATTGTTTAATGATCAACTAACCGACATAACATAGTCACAATTGTGTTTATCCCCTTTAGAAATTAAAAAAAAAAAAACACAGAAAGAAAGAACAAAATTAGAATTATTATTATTTTGGTATTGCAATTTAGAATGAGAATTCATGATTTTTTAATTGATTATAGGTACCAATTTGGCATAGTATGTATAAATTTTTATTAAATTTGCGATGGAAATTTCCGTCACAAAAATAATTAAAGAAAAAAATTTTGTGACAAAAAAATATTCGTCACATTTCTTTTAAAAAACAAATTGCAATTTTGCAGCAAACAGCAAATCCGCAACAAAATTAAAATTTTACAATGAATTTTTCTATTACAATAGTTTTCGTTGCAAAAATTTATATTTTTGCAATGAATTTTCACTGTTACAAAAATCCATCGCAAATAGCAGCTTTTTTAATCATGATGTACACAATTAATTTTTATTACATATTTTAGTTAAAAAATATAGTCTATGATTTCTAACATTGCACATTCTTGCTTTATTAGATACAACAACAATTGGGGATACATGAAATTATAGGTCTTGGATCTTGTGGAGAAACTTGATATCACACAAGCCTTATGGTGATGAAAGGGAGAATGGAGATAAAAATGTTAATAACTGCTTTTAGACTATGATTATATATATATATATACATATATATTGATTTAAATCTAACGTTTTATCTTTTATAAGTCATTTGAACTTATTTTTTATTAGTTATTTTAAAACATTTGAGTAATTTCTTTTTATTCTTATTTTTAATTTTTTTTATATGGATAAGTTTTTTCATGGGTTTGACTCATGAACCCGACCCATCTGTACTGGCCAAACTGGGTCTGATTAAGCCCCAATTTCTAATAATTAAACTCAACCTAACCCACCAATCCAAGCGGGGTGCGTTGGGTGTGAAAATATCCTAAACCTAATCTGTGGAAAACCCAATCCATGTCCACCTCATATATTTGATTTAAATGGTACATTGTGCGTGACTTATTCCAACAATTCAAAAATAAAAACAACAAAGATCAAACAAATTATTATCACCCAAGCATAACAAGTTAAAGCATATAATTGCAAGTGCACATGATTTAGAGAATGTTTAACTAAATTTATTTAAAAGATTTTATATATTTTTATGTTTTATAAATTATTATTAAAATTTATAAAATGTTAGGTCTTATTACAGAAGTAAGGGCTTTTTTAAGATCATGTACACATGATTTTAGCTTATTGTCATGTATCCGTATTTTAATCATTGATATTTAGATGATTTAGTTTCCACCCTAAAACCACTATAAATTGAAAATTATTGCTTCTCTTAGGAACCACCTCCACCATAATTAAATTAATAGAAATAAAAACTAAATCATACCCTTTAATAATTTAAGAGTTAATTACTTACGCCACCTGAAATTTGGCTTATTTATAAAAAAGATTTATAATTATAAACAAAATTACAAATACCCCCTAATCTCAACGACCCATCAATAAAGTTGACGAAATTGGTAAAATAATAATTCTATCCCTACCTTTTAAAATTAAAAAAATTAAAAATTAAAAAAATAAAATGACGACATTGACCTCCTTTAGTGAGTTTATAAAAAAGCCCTAAAATTCTGTCTATAAAAAATATTAAATTTTTTTAAATATTTATATATGTATATTAAAACCTTTAATGAACTTTATCTATTAAAATAAATAAATAATATTTAGTTTATTTAGTTAATATTTTAATAACATCATGTAAATTACAATTTAGATATTAATTTATTTTTAAATATTAAAAAAATAAAAATTTGTCACTGGTACCAGTGAATTATCCATTATACATATATCATGAATAATGGATATATTATCTCATAATTAATAAAAAATAAATAAATTTATTCAACTTGTCATCAATTTACCTATGGCTACCAAACTGCCAGATCTAACCACCTGGCCATTGCCACTTGCCAGCGGCAGGATCTCCTTGCCATGGCCCGCGGGCGCCATAACTTGGCTGGGGGGCAGGGGAGCAGGGGACGCAGTGGGACAGGGGGGAGGGGGGAGCGGGGAGTAGAAGAAGATTGTTCTTCTTCTTCCTTTTTTTTTCAAAATTTTGAATTTATTTTTTTAATAGATAAAGTTAATTAAAAATTTTAAATATGTATGTATATGCATATATAAATATTTAAAAGTTTTTTAATTTTTTTATAGATAGAATTTTAGGACATTTTTATAAACTAATTAAAGGAGTTCAATTTTGTCATTTTATTTTTTTAAATTTTTATTACTTTTTTATTTTAAAAGGTAGGGATAAGATTGTTATTTTATCAACTTCGTCAACTTTATTGACGGGTAGTTGACATTAAGGGGCATTTATAATTTTTTTTATAATTATGAATCATTTTTATAAATAAGTCAAATCTCATGTGATTTAGGTAATTAATTCTTAAATTATTAAAAGGTATGATTTAATTTTTTATTTTTATTAATTTAATTATGGTGGAGGTGGTTTCTAAGAGAATTATAATTTTTTAATTTATAGTGGTTTTAGGGTGGAAATTAAATCATCTAAATATCAAAGGCTAGTTTGGTTGGATTTTAAAGTTATTTCATGATTGTTTATTATGTAATAATTTGTGTGATTTTTTATCATTGTGTTATAATTTAGTTGATATGATAAATAAATTAACTCATGAGAGTGACAGGTTAATTTATTATAAAAATTACACAAATACGGGTTTTTAGTATTTATACGAACTTTAATGTTTATTATTATTCCAATCAAACAAATAATAAAGTGGAAGAAAATTACTTTATCTCATTTTATCATTCTAATCAAATTAGCCTCAATAATTAAAAATGACTAAATGAGTACAAAACAATAAGCTAAAACAATGAGTACATGACCTAGAAAGCCATAGAAATAAATCTTTTTTAACAACCAAATTTAACTTTCGTAGAGCTTTGAAGGCAAGCGTGGAGTAATCACCAACTCCAATGGATTAGCCCGAGGCATGGTAATCCCAATCCCTTCCGCCATGTCCACTGGCTGGTCTCCCGGCGGAGCAAAATCAAAACCCTGAACCAAACGAGCGATTGTCAAGTTGGTGACTTGCATGGCAAATGTTACTCCAGGGCAAGATCTCCTGCCTGCCCCAAATGGGGTGAACTCAAATTGCTTCCCCAGGACATCTATTTGCGCGTGGTTTCTCAAGAATCTTTCAGGCAGAAACTTATCGGGCTCCGGCCAAAACCGAGGGTCCCGGTGCAGTTTCAGCAGATTTACGAATAACATTGTGCCTTTGGGAATGAGATAGCCGCTGAGCCAGCAGTCTTTCGTCGCCTCGTGGGGTATTGACAAGGGCAAGGGTGGATACATGCGTAGGGTTTCTTTGATAATGGCCTGGAGATAGGGTAAATCTTTGATGTCGTATTCTTGGACCCATCTTTGCTTGCCCATTTTCTCGTCTATCTCTTGTTGGGCTCTCTTCGTGACTTCTTTGTGGTTTACTAGGAGGGATAAGAGCCACGTCAAGTAGACAGATGTGGTATCAAATCCCCCTAAGATGACATTCTGCATGATTGAATCATACAAATTAGAGAATGAATGTGTACACATATGCAAGTTTGTACACTGTCGAGTGGGACGTACTTGCACTCCCGGTCAAATAAACTGACCTTTAATATATAAGATTAAAGAGTATTTGGATGAGCTAATAAGTTACTTAAACTAAATTTAAAAGTCTACAAGATTTTAGAAAATGTTTGACATATGCCTTTTTTAAAAAAAATTATAAAATATTAAAATAAAATGTTAAAACATTATAAATTAAATTTCAAAAACATCCTATGACTTTCACATCTAGCAAAACTCCTTCTTATTAAAAGACTTCGGATTATGTATGTGTGTGTGTGTGTGTTTGTAAACTCACCACAACTGTTGCTTTTATAATTGTTCGCTTTGGGGGAGTATTAGTATTACTGTCCAAGAACTTGTCGTCAATGGTGGAAAGCATCACATCTATGAAGTCTTGCTCCTCTGGTCCCATTTCGCCTTTCGCACTTTTTTCAATATGTTCATCAATCCACTTCTCGATGATCCAATCCAATTCTCTCGAAACCTTTTTCATGCTCTTAATATGCCCTTGAGGATCCATCCATCTCAACAATGGAAGTGGGATCGCATCAGCCAGCACAAACTCCCCTGATAAGTAGGTGAACTCTCTGATAAGTTTTCTAAAACTTTCTACTTCCCTAGCTTCATCAGCGTTCTTGTGATGACCAGTCCCATATCTTTTCCCAGCGATCGTCTTCACGATTATATTCAACGCAACTTGTTCAATCCAATGGCTGATGACTACAACTTTGGATGATGAAGATATTTCCTCTTTTAGTTCTCTGATGCTTATGGAGATCTCTGATACTCTGAGGTTCCTCATTGCCTCGAGCCTGCGGGCTGAAAGCACTTCCAGTGAAACAAACTTTCTCATTTCACGCCAATATGTGCCGTTGGCAAAGCCGAACGATGCATGGTCGTAGACAAGATGCTTGCCGGCGCTGGATTTAGGTCTATTGGCGAAGGACTTGTCGTTGGTGGTGAAGCATTCCAGGACGGCTTCACGGCTGCTGACAACGACGACCCGTTGCATGCCGAGCCAGAAGGTGAAGATGGGGCCATATTTATCAGCCAGCTTGCCTAGGGTGTGAGCAGTATGGGTTTGGCCACCAAGAAGAGGAAGATGACCTATGATAGGCCAAGCACCAAGGGGTTCTGGGGGAGATTTGGCCTTATTATTATGAGAAAATTTTCTCCTAAAATTGAGGAGCAAGGCAATGAAAAGGATCCCTGCAGCAGCCATTAGTATTGCTCCCATAATTATTATATATATATATATATATATATGATATTTTTAGTAATACATAGAAGAGATCACAATAAGACAGTGGTGACGATCAGATTTTCCGTGTTGAAGAAAACCAAGGAAAACGCCAAAGATTTATATTGGATTGTTGAATCTGCTTGTCAGAACACAAACCACATCTTGGGTGTAGGTGGGTCGTGTGGTTAAGATTGAAATGTATGAAAAGGCGTCAACGTTGGGCTTGAAATTGTTGCAGCCATGTCATAAAACCTGGTGCAAATTGGGTCGATGGGATTGCAGGTTGCTACCTGTCCTTTGCATAATATTTCATGCACGCTGCACATGATGTAGATGAATGTGTTAGGGCATCAGGCATGGCTACTCCGGTGCTAATAAAATTTTGTCCACTTTAATATTTTATTATATATCTCATTGAATTACAAATTTGATTCCACACGTATTATAGAATTACTGCATTTAATATCTTATCAAGGTATGACTCCACTAATAAACAAGCCTCAACTGTGGGCAACAATAGGAGCGTGTCCTCTTATGATAAGATACTTGCTTCATTCAGAATTAAAGTTCTGGAAAAAAACTAGATAGGAATGAAGAAAATAAAATTCTTTCTGATGCAAAGAATCCTTTTAAGTCAACTGCAAAGCATACTCGAATTTTATGAAGAAGATGAAGATTTATAGGTGATTTCAATTTTTGAAGTTAAAAGAAAATGCAAAATGAACAAGATAATATGTAGAATTGTAATACAGAGAATTAGAAGAAACATTCTTAAACACAAGAAATTTTATTTAATTTTCTCCAATCTATTATGCTCTCCAAGTATCAAGACCCATCATTTTATAGAGGAATTGATACTATTTGAAAAGTACAACGATGGACAAACAACAAAAGAGATATCAGACACTCTTTATACACCTAATACAATTATTTTTTACTTTTTCGGACAAATAGGACAATAATGCAAATAAAGCATCTACTAGTACAATACTTCACCTAACTAGTTCAACACCTAACCATATTCAGTACAATAATTTATGACAGCACACCAGACTTAGTAAAATAATTTACATCATGACAAAAAGCCAGGGGGAAAAGGACCAAAAACATCAGTTGATTTATTTTGATAGGGAATTCTAGCTAGAGTGTTGTTAGGTTCAGCTGAAAGTCCCATCTTTTCCCACCATTGATGTTGGCTATCAAGTTCGTATGGATCCTGGGAATCAATGAACATGTCATTGTTATTGCCATCATCATCTACCTTTTCTTTCTCTTGGAGGATGAAGTAGAAACAGTACAAACAACAGGAAATGAACAAGGTTTTATTGCAGCAAAACTCTGTGGAATTTGATTATGAGAGAGGGAATTTCATCTAGAGTTGAAATATGATTGAGGGGTTCCCCACATGGAATCAGCAGTAACTTTGATCGTCTCATTGTGGAATTGTTCAAAATATGCTCTGGCATCATCTTGGAGTTTAATTGCATAATCAACTGGCAGTTCTTCCCATGGAGCATCTTCATCAAACTTAGGCTAGATTTGAGACAAAATAGTTGAATTAAACTTTGCTATTTTCTTTGAAGCTCTCTTATCTCATCCCCATGATCATAAAACTCTTTATTAAGAAGATAAAGGAAAATACCATATTCTTGGACTGAACAGAAGTATGGTAAATTATGAATATGGGGAGAACTTTGTCTAGAGAAAATGTAGATGACAGAGGAATTTTCAATAATGTTCCCGGTTAATTTGATTTGAATAACCTCGAACATTTTCATCCAAATAGACAATGGGTAAAATCACTCAAGAAATGTTCTAGCAGAAGGATATTCTTCAAAATAATCAAACTACCCACAATGAAGTTCTGCAAACCACTTGATAAACTGTTCAATATGAAATTCAACAGTAATTTTCCACTGCTCTAGCATATACCAAAGTAATCACAAGAGTTCTTTTGAAAACATACGATGAAATGGACTTGAGACACTAAACAGAGTAAAGAATGGAAAGTCAGGATGAAATCCTAAACCACCAAATGTATGTAGACCTATTTTTCTAACAATGAGAGATTGATATTTTAACATAAGTTTCTTTGCTCTGGATTTAATAGTTTTGGTTTTTATTAAATCAAAGAGCTCAGGAGGAAGACTCTCAAGAGGAAAATTTTGAAAAGAAGTGGTATTGGACAGATTATAAGGGGAAAACATGCAAATAACAGGAATGTAATTTTTATGGATGATTGGAAGAGTAGGTCTGGATAGAAAATCAGCAAGAATATTGATTTTATCTTTGATGTGGTTAACAGTGAAAAAGAACTGGGAAAACCATTCTACCCATCTGAGAAGTTATCTAGATGGAAGAGTGTTAGGTTTGAAATTCAACACTTTTGGAAAGGCACTCATATCCATCTCAACATGAAAGTGGTGACCAACCATATGAAATTGGAACTTTTCTATACCTCTTTTGACAGCTAAAATTTCTTTGTAGGTTGAATGGTAATGTTGTTCAATAACCTTGAAAGAACTGCTTTTGTATCTACAAATATTCCTTTTGCCATTAATTTCTTCAAGCAGCACAACAGCCCAAAAGGATTCACTTGCATTGGTTTGAAGGATTCTTTTTCCTTCTGAAGGAATCTACAATGGGGGTAACTTTTGGATGATCCTTTTAATAGCACATACTACTTTCCTTTGTGGAGAACACCATTCTGGAGGATTTTTCCTTAACATGTCCTGTAAAGG
>JACGDI010005431.1:322230-334985 GCA_014898725.1 Jacaranda copaia
TCTGATTTTTAAAACCTTGATCAGTACACATCTGCTAATGCACAGTGAAGAGGCATTCCACTGAAATGTCAAATACACTATTTGGGATGGGTTTAAATCTTTTATTTTATTTTTTATTTTGTTTTTTTATAAATATTTATGTGTATTAAATATTTTTTTATAAAAATAATTGATTAAAAATGATATATATTTGATACAAATACAACAAGTTGGAGTAAAAAATAAAATATGAAATGAAATAGAGAATTTAAAGTACTATTAAAATGGTTCGGAAACAAACTACTATGTCTTCCAAATAAAACCCGTTTAGTGTAAATTGGGTGACAATTTAATTGTAATTATTGTAATAATATCATCAAAGTTTTGTAAATTTTGTATTTAATCACTGTTGAGCCTAACTAAATTTATTTAAAATATCTTATAATTTTTTAAATCTTATAAGATATATTTTAAACTTGTAAAATATTTGTATTCTTTTTAGAAGCAAGCTCTTGAAATTTTATAGTTTATAAATTGTATTTAGTAACAATAGTTTTGTAATTAACATAATAAAGTCAAGACATTTATAAAAATATTAAAAACTTTTACTTTTTAAAAGAAGTTATGAGATTTTAATATTTTTTTTAAAGTTTATAATTATTTTTTATTTTATGATACTTTGTAAATTTTTAAATAGTTTACAAAATATATAGAAGCTTCCTGAGGACCAACAGAGTTGAAGAGATATAAATGTTGATGAACCAACAGATTTTTTGGAAGGCGCATCAGTGGGCCATTCATACCCAACACAACACAACACAACACAACACAAATTTTCTATGGCCACGTGATCACGTTGACTATTACATCAGGGTAAGAATCCGTGAGTGTTTTGAGTTTGCCTGCGGTGGGCTATAAAGGGCCCAAAATAGACTAAAACAAATAAGCGGTTGTTATACGAATTGCTTGAAATATTTGGTTTAAATTGATATTTTATTTTTTATTTCACTAATTATTGTGGCACAATGTTTCTACATGCATATTAATTTATTATATTATTAATATTAAATTTTATTAATAAATGAAATACTTAATTTTTTACAATATATATTAGTAATAACATAATTTTAATAATAATTACATCAATAGTATATAATGGTAATTATTCATTAATATAAACTCATATTTAATAAATTATTTTTACATCAAAAGTTTAAAATTAGTAAATTTATCTACAGAACATTCCATAAATTTTGTTATTATGTTTTCACTATATTATTTGTATTTTTAATATTAAATTAAATGATAAATTTACTTTTAAAATTAAATTAAAAATTAAAAATATAATTAGTGAAATAATTTTAGTATAGTATGGCGTAACCGCTACTTTGAGTATATAAAATATCTTCTTCTTTTTTTATATATAATGTAGATATTGATATATCATAAATAAATTGTAGGGTGGGGTCCAATTTGATGAATATGTACAGAAGAAAGGAATTATCGCATGTTTCATGTTTGGCTTCAATCAATAGCCTGCATTTAGGATAAGAACAAGATTAAGATAATGTTTGGTTGTAAATTGTATATTTTGTATTATATGTTTTGTAAGATTGAGTTTTGAAAGTGGGTTGAGGAATGTGATGAATGTTTATTTATGTTTTGAAGAACAGTTAAAAAATTATTTTGTCGGGAGGAAACAATTCTTATTGTAACGCTTAAATCAATACTTTTTTGTTGATTTTTTTGGGTGAAAATGGAATTAAGTAATCTTTTTATAATAAGAATAATAAAAAAATATATATGATATGTATATAATATATATGTATATATATTGAAAAGTGAAAAAGTTTTAGAGATAATAAAAGTAGTAAAGGGTATTTTGAGAAAAATTTAATTTGGCATTTTAAATTGAAACATCTTTGTGGGATGGTTCATATCCACATGGTAACATCTTTGTGGGAAAAGTCTTTTTTGACCAACCTAAATGATGACCATCTCTACCACTGAATGCATCAATCATTAATTTTTTGCTTACTCAATCCAACGGTCTCTACTCTCTAATGTCTTTTTTCTTGACAGTGTTCATAATAATATAGATTAAAAATTAGTTTATTTGAGATTTTAAAATAATTTTATATCTTTTGATTTTCTTTAAAAAAAGTTTATGCAATTTTAATATTTTATTTTAAAAACCTTATGAGGCTCACCCAAAATCCATACGAAAGACTTGCTTAAAGAGCGTCGAAAGTTGACTACTAAACAAAGATTGTGTTGGAGAAACATAAGGCCTTGAGATTTGAACATTTTCAAACTTTCAGTATACATATTATTTATCAATAAAAAAATATTGACAAATTAATAAATTTTAATACTGTATGCACGTGAAAAATACATATTTTGTCACATTTGGCGATACGTCGATTATTACTTTATACAGTTAAAAAGTTTTTGAGTTTGATTTTTTGTGGAGGTGGGCTATAAAAATTGGTTGGTTCGGTTAATTCGCAACTCTCCATTGTAAAGCAATCGATTTATGATTGCGTTTGACTAATATTTTCTACTGATATTGTTTTATGACGTATCAAGAATTTGAACTTTGAAGGACGGACATGAAATAATACAGTCTGTTTCGTTCAATATAAAATATTTCTAAATAATACTATAGTTGTTATGTTATTGTGAAGCGTAGCACACTCAAACATGTGATGAGATCTTATAGAATTTAGGTTAGTGCACAAAATCACATTAGTATGCCAACTTCTGTACATATAAGTTAATCTAATTCTTAAAGAAGTTGGGATTCTTGTTTTTCCTTTCTTTTTGACTAACTTATTGTCTAATTAGCATCAACAATCACTATTAAATATTAATAGAATAACACACTCTTATCTCAAAATTGAGCTTAATTACCCTAAAAAAAATTTAATAAAAAAGTATGATATTTCTAAATCAACTCAAACAATCCTTCCAACGACACGTTTATACACTTCCACGTATAAAAAAACGTATTTTTTCTGAAGGGAATAAAATTTATTTGGCCAAATAATTAGAAGGAAATGTGTGTTCTATCACATTGGGTAGGTAGAGAAAATTAAAATTTGACAAAGATGCATTGATGCATACATGCAAAGTACATGGTAGTATGAAAGTGATTGTTGCAAAATCTTGAATTATTTGGTTTAATTGTTGATAGTTATTTTACAATTTTAATTGATTATTTAATTTCTAAATTATACAGTTGTGACGGTTGATTTAATAGTACATATATTAAATTATTTAAGTTTGTTGAATTACTTAATAAATGCATCAACGCTTAGTATGCATATATTTTATTAGTTTAAAGAAAAAAAAGATATATCTTTTCGTGAGAATCATTTATCCAAAATTTTAAATTATATGATTGAGTGACAGATTTTTTTTTTTTTGTATTTATATTATATGTGAGTAATTCCTCATTAAAATATATCTTTCGTGAAAATCATTTGTTAAAATTTTAAATTTATAATTTAGTGATTGATTTTTTTTAAAACAATATTTTGGCGACAAGTAAGAGAAATCATTATAGTACTTGGCGAATAGTTGATTGGATTGGATATTTCAACAAACGACTGAGGACCATAACTTAAGGTTTTGTCGTACGCAATAATTGGCATAGTACAACAACAATCAAATAATGTTAAAGGACCTTCTGTCAATGTGTATAGTCGGGTAAATTACAAATCCGTTAGGATTGAAATTCTAAATTTCACACACACATACACACACATATATAAATGATATTACTGAATTAATTGATCAACCAACTCAGTGAATATCAAAGGATAAAAAAATGTCTTTAACATTTATACAGTACCACAGTGTAGGGTTATAAATGGGCCAAGTTGAGTTGAATTTTGATTATTTTTTGGATCCAAACTCGAGTTCAAATAAGAAAATCAAGCTTGAGCTCAACGAATTCAGAAAATTGAGACTTAGATCGGGTTCAACTCAACTCAGCTCAATTCATTAAGCTCTATCTTATAATAAAGTTATAAATTTGAATTTGAATTCGAAATATGAAATTATTTTATAATATATAATAAATTAATGTATTTTACAATTTTTATATATAAAAATTATTTTTTTATAAAAAATACAGACTCGTAAATTGACTTCCGAATTATGAACAAAAATTATTTAACTCAAGTCAATTTCTTTAAACTCGAACTCATTAGACTTGTGAGTTAACTCGGTTTGTTTGCATGGCATCACACTATATAACCATCCTCCACCAAGAACCACTCTATGTAACCATCCTCCACTAGCAAGAATTCATTACCAAAATTCTCTTGCAATGGATTTTCCTTCGTTCATAGTAGAAATTGCATTGCTGCTATCTATAATCACAATCTGCTACTTCCGAAAATCCACACCAAAAATAAAAAAAACTAATAAAAACAGACCACCGGTGCCACCGGGTGCGTGGCCCATCATAGGCCATCTCCACCTCCTCGGTGGCCAAAACCCGGTGGCTCGAACCCTCGGAGCTATGGCCGACAAATACGGCCCAATCTTCACCCTCCGGCTCGGGAGCCAGCCAGCCCTAGTCCTAAGCAAATGGGACGCAATGAAAGACTGCTTCACCACCAACGACAGACTTTTCGCCACCCGGCCGAGCTCGGCCATGGGCAAGTACATGGGCTACGATTATGCAGTCTTTGCTTTGGCTCCGTACGGGCCCTACTGGCGGGACGTCCGGAAAATGGTCACCCTTGAGCTCTTCACTGCCCACCGGCTCGATAAACTCAGCCACGTCCGAGCCTCTGAGGTAGACCACTTCATCAAAAACCTCTACTCAAAATGTGACAAGCCAAACACGGTCTCCCTGAGTACTTGGTTTGAGCACACGACATTCAATATAATCATCAGGACGCTGGCTGGGAAAAGGTTTCCAGATTTTGAAGGTGATGATAAACAGTTTGAGTTCAAAGAGGCTATAAAGAAAGCATTGTACTTTGGGGGAATGTTTGTTTTGTCTGATGTAATCCCATCCCTGGAATGGCTGGATGTCGGAGGATATGTGAAAGGAATGAAGCGGACTGCCAAGGATATAGACAAAGTGCTGGAGGATTGGCTACAGGAGAGGATTAGGATGAGGAAGGAAAGTAGGATTAAAAATGATGAAGATTTCATGGATGTGATGCTGTCTGCTATGCCGGAGAATGAAATGATGTCTGGTTACAACAGAGAAACTGTCATCAAGGCTACAATGCTAGTAAGCATAACTCTTACATTTTTTTTTATGGAATCATAACTCTTACATTTTAATCACTTTATTAATATTTTAATTTATAAATTATTTTTAATTAAATAATTTAGTGGTATTGTCCTCGAATTTGATCCAAAATTCAAACCTATTGATAGGCGCATAAGTGTAAAAATAAATATAAGTGTAAATGTAAAATAACAAACTATCATAGAAGTAGACTAGTACCTACAACCTTTTGGTTGAGATCACCATCTTACAGTTTGTCTTAGTCTCTCTATGTCTCTCATCTCCTAATTAAGATTTGACAAAATTACCAAAAATTCATATAGTTTGCTCGATTACATTGGTCCCTTCAGAAATTATTTTTGATTTACTAGTAAAAAATCAAAAGAAAAGATAACCTCTTTATAATTCAGTTATTGATAGAACGAGTAATCACATGATCTCTTGAAATATCTCTTTGATTTTAAAACAATGGTGTAACATATATATTTTTTCTCTTATTTATTGAATAAATGAAAAATTAATTGAATTATTGTTCAAAAATAAAATCTTGATAGCACTATTCATACTTTCTTCATTTGTGAAAATCATATTGAACCTTGAATCCGATATATCGGGTAAATTGCTGCGAAAATTTCTGTTTAAAATTAATTTTAATTTTGTACTTTCATTTCATATTACATCTCTTATTTTAATTTATTGATATATATTAAATTCATTATATATTTTATTTTATCCCATTACTTAGCCTACTTCCTTGGAAACCAATTGGGAAAGAGGAAACAGTCTCTTTCTCACAGCCACAAGATTGTCATTTAGCAGTAGAAATATCCAAAACTGGTGGAACCTTGATCACAGCAAAATTCAAAATGGTTTGCAGCATCCCATATGAATATTTATGTGGCCTTCCCTAGGAGAAGCTTCTACTTTTGCTTTAGATGTTTCATGGTATGTCTTAACCTTTTGGTCCAAAATCTAGATGTTTTAGGGCTAGTTATATGGTATGCTTGTCTTTACATTAATTGGTATTGAGCATAAATAAAACGCGCACAAATTAACACTAATGTGCCCTTTAAATACTTTCAAAGTATGCCAGAAAGAATTTTTTTGTTGATGTTGCGTGGAATTGGACTTGGATTCCTTGCCATAAATTTATAAAATGTTAGTTTCTACTCTTGAAATAAGCCTACGTAGAGTCATTGCTGAGTTCCAAAAATAAGTGATCAAATATCTTTTTTTACTCTTAAAATTGATATTTCTACTGGTGTTTGTGATGGGTGTGGGAGATTGGACCCATTCGAATATTAATGGAGTTCATCTTTAAGGGGCTTAATTGGGTAGGATTAAAGACCCTTTTCAGTTAATTATATCGATTTTTTATTAGACCTTTACTAGGGCATCTAGAACCTAATTGGGCATATCACTTGTAAATCCCCAAATCCACCGAGATAAATTAAAATTTTGAGGTTAAGTATGTGCAAATATATATTTATTTTGTAATATCGATACTAAGTATATTCTCACCTCTCTTGTCTTTTTTCAACTAACATCTTTTACTATTTATTGTACAGATTTTGATTTTAACAGGATCGGAAAGTACAGCCGAGACATTAATATGGACACTATCCTTGCTACTAAACAATCCACATGCCCTAAAAATTGCACAAGAGGAACTCAATACCAATGTAGGATCACACAAATGGGTCCAAGAGTCCGATATCAAGAACCTCAATTACCTACAAGCCATTTTGAAGGAAACACTAAGGTTGTACCCACCGGGCCCAATAGCTGGACCTCACGAGGCCATGGAGGATTGCTATGTTGGCGGCTATTATATTCCGAAAGGAACACGTCTGATTGCGAACTTGTGGAAGCTGCATCGAGATCCTGATATATGGTCTAATCCTGAGGAATTTCGACCAGAAAGATTTTTAAATGAGAGCAATCATATAAATTTTAAAGGACAATGTTATGAATACATTCCTTTCAGCTCTGGAAGAAGGATATGCCCTGGCATGACATTTGGACTACAAGTAATTCAATTGACACTCGCTCGTTTGCTCCAAGGGTTCCACATATCGACCCCCGGGGACGTGCCAGTGGACATGGGTGAAGGAGTGGGCATAGCTCTCCCAAAGTTGAAGCCTGTTGAAGTCATCCTCACTCCTAGGCTTCCTAGGGAACTCTATGAGAATCTCTAGGGTGCCAATTTGGGTCTCCTATTTTAGTGGGAAAAATGTATTAAGATGATATAAATAAACTTAGGGGAAGAGATGATATTTTCCTCTATCGCCACCTTATGTTGTTTAGAGTACTTGGTAGCCATGTGGTATCTATTTCCTAGCCATAATATTGGTATAATAAAAAATTAATAATTCTATGTTCTAAAATCTTGAATCATAATTTATTTCTTTGTAATAAGTTGTCTTTTATCAAAATAATCTTAAGGCAAATTTTAACAAACTTTGTCTCCGATTAAAAATAGCATTTGGGCTTGGATATTTCTTTCAATATTTTGAAGAGTTTTCCTTCAATTAAAAATATTTTTTATTACTTATATGTAGACCACAACCTTAAATTAATATCTAGCTTAACTTTTCCATATGTCACAATCAATGTTTTCAAATTCAGACCGAACAATGAACCGGTGACCTTACTGGTTACTAGTTCAATAGGTTCGACTATTGGTCGAACCGGTATGATGACATAATAACTTAATAATTATATTTAATTTTATAAATATATATAATATTTTATTATTATAAAAAAATAAAACCTTCAATTGATATAAAAAGAATATTATTTAAAAAAAATTCAACTCATTTAATTTTAACTATTTTTAAGTACATTTTTCAGAAAATAATACTATTTCACAGTTTATTAACTATAAATAAATAAAATAATTTTGAATTAAGTAATCATTTGTTTCTTGCTTCAATTCAAAGTAAAAATATATTCTTCTATACTAAATATTCAATATAATTTAAGAAAGATTAAACAAAATAAAATAACAAATTAAATATAAGCATTCACATATAACTACCACTTTATTAAATTTCAAGAAAATAAATTCATGTTTCAAAAAATTATATATCAAAAATCTTTAATCATAATTTTTTTCACTTTTTTTTATTTGTAAAAAAATGTAAAATTTTCAAAAAATAAAAATAAAAAATCAAGTGAACTGGTTGAACCGAACCGATTTTGACCGATTTTGATATCCACTGATTTTTATGCTTCAACCGGATCGGATTGGCCTTCGATCACCAGTCCGACTTCAAAACATGGGCCACAACCTCTTCTTAGTAGGCCTAGCCATTCTCTTAGGGAGTGTTCGGTTTCATTTTTATTTCCATTTTTAATTTCTAGCATTTCTAAATCGATGGAAATTAGTTATGTGATGTGATATGGAAATAAAAATATATTTGGATGAAATGTTTAGAAATGTAATAATTATGTTGGTTTTAATATGTTGTAGGTGGAGAGAGAGAGAGAGAGAGAGAGAGAGAGAGAGAGAGAGAGAGAAATAATGGAATAGAAAAAAAAGATATATATGTTATTAAATAATGTGTTTTGAAAATAAAAATAAAAATAATTCTATGTTCTAAAATCTTGAACCATAATTTATTTGTTTGTAATAAGTTGTCTTTTATCAAAATAATCTCAAGGCAAATTTTTGCAAACTTTGTCTCCGACTAAAAATAGCATTTGGGCTTGGATATTTCTTTCAATATTTTGAATACTTTTCCTTCAATTAAAAATATTTTTCTTACTTAGATGTGGACCACAACCTTGTACTCATATCTAGCTTAACTTTTCCATCTGCAAGAGCCTCTTCTTAGCAGGCCTAGCCATTCTCTTAGGGAGTGTTTGGTTTCATTTTCATTTTCATTTTTAATTTCCAGCATTTTTAAATCGATGAAAATTAGTTATGTAATGTGATATAAAAATAAAAATATATTTGGATAAAATATTTGAAAATGTAATAATTATATTGATTTTAATAGGTTGTAGGTGAAGAGAGAAAGAGAGAAATAATGAAATATAAAGAGAAGATATATAGGTTATTGAAGAATATGTTTTGAAATTGAAAATAAAAATAATGTTGGGTGAAAATGGTTAAAAAATGATGATTTTTATTTCTAAAATAGTAGAATTTGTGAAAAGGGGCTATGGAAATGAAACCAAACACTACCTTAGTCATGGATCGAGCTCAAGAAGAGATCGACCACAAATTTGGGGAATGTTTAGTTATGTTTTTTGTTTGATTTTATTGTGTGTTTATGTGTTTTGGGAGAATGAATTATTAGAGAATGTGAAAATTATTTTTTGATATGTTTGTTTTTTTTTTTTGGGAAATATTTTTTATTGTAGCAGCCAAATCAATATTTTTTTTATTGAATTTTTGGGGTGAAAAAGAAATTAAATTATTTTTTAATATTAAAATAATAATAAAAAATATATAATATATGTATGTATATATTAAAGAATATGTAATTTAAAAGAAAAATAAGGATATATTTGATTATGTTTCCCCAAAATAATGTTGTTATGGGGAAACATAACCAAACAAAGCCTTGGTAAAGAGAGATGGGCACAAGAATTGAGAATTTAGATGGTGCTTGACTAATTTTATTTGAAATATTTTAAAATATGATCTTATAAATTATTTTGAAAATAAATTCTTAAGTGTTTGAATAGATAGATTTTTGGAATTTATAAAATATTGATATGGCAATTTCGCATCTAATATGGTTAAAATTTAAAGAAAATTTTAAAAATAAATTAGAAATTCTTTATATTTTTTAAAAAAAATTATAAAATTCTAATAGTTTATTTTGGAATAAGCCGTTTTCTTTTATTTTTTTAAAATAATAGCGTTATGACATCTTATAAAATTTTTTAAGGGGCATATATGCTCCAAAGCCATTTGAGCTTTACTTATACATATAGAGAGTGGAATAGAATGAGACAAAACATGTGTTGAGCTAAAACATTTATACTGAACAAAAACGCCCTCTTATTCAACCTCTATCCTTTTGTCAAAGAAGCATTGCGAATATTTTCCCTTCACCTTATAGACATACCAACGGACAGACATACACCACAATGAAAAAAGTCATATGCTGACGTAAGTTTGTTATCAAAATTCTAACACGTGAAAGAAATCAGAGCCAGCAGGTTGGCGGTCAGATCACTTAAGAAAGCTCTAATCATATTTTGCAATCCTGCATTGATTTTTCTTTAGCAGTCAAAATAAAAAAAACTAAAGCTACATCAGTAGCGCCCAGTTGAAATAAAAAACCAATACTTAAGCTTATTTTTCTTAGCTGAAAAGTCCAACAAAGAAAAGCAAGGGGAAATATCATCATCAAAGCAGCCCCACCTATTGATTTCTCCTTAGACCATAATCTTTTGTTTGCTCTTATCTTGACTAGATTTTTATCCAAGTCAAACTGCAGTGCTATTGCTTTCCCTATAACTATAGGACAGTCCACAACTGAATGGAACACCACAGTGCAAAATGATCTTTCTTTCACACATACTAGCTGTTTGTGGGATTTTTTCTCTGGTTCTGCTGTACAATCTATGGAGAAGAAGCCCACATAACCAAAAGAATAAGGGTAATTCAGCACCAGAAGCGTCAGGTTCTTGGCCTGTCATAGGCCACCTTCATTTACTAGGCGGCCAAATCCCAGTATTCAGAATTCTGGCAGCTTGGGCCGATAAATATGGGCCTGTTTTTTCCATTCGTCTAGGAATGCACAGTGCACTTGTGGTGAGCAGCCAAGAAGCAGTCAAAGAATGTTTCACCGCAAACGACAAGATCTTGGCCAAAAGGCCAGCTTCTAGCGCAGCTAAGCACCTTGGCTACAACGATGCTGCCTTTGGTTTTGCTCACGGCCCATATTGGCGTGAGATAAAAAAAGTTGTGGTGCTAGAAGTACTCGGTCCAAAGAGACTAGAGATGCTGAAACATATCAAAGAATCTGAACTCAAAACCAGCATCAAGGAATTGTATTATAAGGTAATAGAGAATTCAGACAAGGCTGTGATAATCAGTGAGTGGTTCGAACTGCTAACTTTAAACACCATTATGATGATGATTGCTGGAAAAAGATTTACGGATGAAGAGACTGAGGGTAAATCTCTTAAGAAAGTGATTAATGAGTTTATGACTGTATCAGGACAGTTTGTTTTGTCTGATGCAATTCCTTTAGCATTTGTGGAGTGGATGGATTTTCAGGGGCATATTAAGTCCATGAAGAGGATTGCAGAGGAATTGAGCACTGTTTTCGTAAGCTGGATCGATGAGCGTGTGAAACAGAAGCGAAAGACTGAGCAAGACTTCCTAGATGTGATGCTTTCAACAATTGATGATAGATTTACCAGTTTTGGACATACTCGTGAAACCATAATCAAGGCAACTCTAATGGTATGTATTTTTGCTGCTCTTACTATGTTTATACATCTCTGTTCTAGTTTTGTTTAATCTGATTCAAAATCATTAGTTTATCTATTTATTATAGATATAAGTAGCTCAATTTTCAGACAAGATTGTCCTGTCTTTACACATGCGCACTTTCCAACTATATTTTGGTCCTATTATTACAAGTATTGTAGATACTCTAGGACAAAATTTGCGATGTCATTACATATTTTATGACTTTTGTATATTGTATCCCATAAGTGCATTTTTTTTTATAATTTTAGGACTCAAAAAGGGCTTTCTGACCAATAATTAACGGAGCAGTCACGTGCTACTCACGTGACCATTAAATTGTTACTTTTTTGGTCTTATAAGTTAGGCCCGTTTGCATGTCTGGTCCAAACGATAGTTCCAATAAAATCTTTGCAGAAGAAGAAAGAAAAATAGCTGTAGGCGAAGGTGCCAATTATTTTTGTGGCACACCATCTTCGTTGAAAACCTCTTGGACAAATGAAAATCTAGATAAGAGGTTTCATAGTTGTGTTTCCATGAATAATAGATGTGATTTCTTCATTTGGAAAGACTCTTAAATGTGTAAAAGAACAAGACAAGTGATATTTGAATTGTTTAGGATGCTGAATGTAATGAAGAAAATTTGTTAAAATTTCAGAAAAAATTATTGGAGTTATCGTTGGGGCCAAAAATACAAATGAGCCTAACCTATGGGACCAAAAATACAATTTACCTGTTCTGATAATATTGAATTATGCTAACAAACACTTTCTAGCGCTTCAGCTCTGTCCTTGTTCGTGCATACTGTTTTTGAACACAAAGGTGTATGTTTGTTTGTAAAATACTGGAGTCACAGTTTTTTAAGGCCTTTGTTGGCTTCCCAGAACCTCATTGTAGCTGGCTCGGACACGACATCAGTCCACTTGATATGGATCTTGTCTCTACTACTAAACAACAGACGAGTTCTGGAACGAGCCCAAGAAGAGTTAGACACAAAAGTCGGCCAAGACAGATGGGCAGAAGAATCAGACATCAAGAACTTAGTCTACCTTCAGGCCATCGTCAAAGAAACGCTGCGAT
>JACGDI010005432.1:3964-22210 GCA_014898725.1 Jacaranda copaia
ATATATTGAAAAATTGAGAAATTTTAGGAATAATGAAAGATATGATAGGGTATTTTGAGAAAAAAAAATATTTTTAAAAAAATGAAGATATATTTTATTATATTTTTCTAAAACAATTTAATATGGGAAAACATAACAAAACATTCCCTGAAATTTGCTTATGTGGAAAAAATTTAAAGATTCAAGTATGACAATAACATTGTAGCCGGTAGCTGGGCTGCGGCCCCAAAAAGTTTGGGCCTCTAAGCTAACATGAAATTTTAATACCTATTTAAGTGCATAATATAAAATTTTGCTAATTTTTTTTTTAATTTATAAACGCATACACTAAGACTTATTAGAATTTGAATCCTATAATTCATACATAAAAATATGAAGACAGTGCCATTAAATCAATTGACCATTTGGCTGCAAAGCCTAATTACAACCTTTTGCTCATTATTTAACCTACATTTATTAGAAAAAAGTGATGATTGAGTTTCACTATAATTGTTGTAATTAATGCCCAAGTTTTGTATGAATTTTTACAACAATTTTAATTAGTATTCTAGTTTCTATGAATTTCAAATTCACAGAGAGAGAGAGAGAGAGAGAGAGAGAGAGAGAGAGAGAGAGAGAGATTATACCTTTTGAAACCCTAATTTAGTTTCATGTATTCATTTAATTTTTCATGATGTTTTCATGCGAGTAAATAAATTATATCACTAAAATAAAACAAATATAAATTCTAAAGAATTATACAAAATAAGATATAAAAATACTTAAAAATTAATTAGTGAAACTAAAAGTAAACTACAAGGCAATTATAATTCTGAAATTAAAAATTCATCACACGAGATTTCATATAATTTCTAAAAAATTAACTCAAGATTTATGAAAAATAATAGAGAAAAATATATTGACAAAAATAATATATATATATATATATATATATCATATGATACTTTCACTACATTTTTTGATATTTAAATTTTAGGTTGGAATGATCAAATTTTGAACCAAATAATGTAGAGTCTTACCAACTCAAGGTTTCTGTCCCATTTTACAAAATATTAAATTGTATTATTTAATTATATTTAATATGATTCATTTTCATTTTACCGTCACCTCAACTTGAATATTTTGGTGAATGCGATATTTGAATTAATTAATTAATTTTTTTCTTTTGAATTCCACCAACAGAAAACAAATGGTGTAATAAATATTGTTATTAAGAGTTTATAACTTTAAAAATGTCAAATAAAATTAAGATATTTAAGTCTATATAAAATTAAGATAAGGATTAAGGACCCTTTCAAAATCGTCACCCACAATAAACGCATAAAAAAAAAAAATGGCACATAACTTCTCCATATGAGCCCTAAAATTTAATTTGAATAATATTTGATTGTCCAACAATTTAATTTGGTTCCCTACCTTGACTTATTCCAATATTTGAGAAGAAAAAAATAAAGGTATGTTGAGTGGTTGAATTGGACTCACCACAAATTCTAATCCCTTGTAAGAGTAGAATCATCCAAGTCTTAGTCATGGCTGAAAAGTAAATCTTCTATTTTTTTAAATCAAAGTAGAATTAAAATATAAAGTAGAAGCAAACTCACACCAGATGAAGCGCCAAGAATATATAATTTTTTTGGTTTCCTAAGTAGTATATATATATATATATATATATCTCAATTGTTGAAGATTCAATTGGAAATTAAATAATACGGTGTCACAAAGTCATGGAAATTCAAGGTCTCATTTATTATTAACTAGTTAATGCGACACGCTGTCCCAATATACATATTAGTTTATCATATTATTGATATTAAATTATATTAATAAATAAAATACTTAATTTTTTACAGTATACATTAGAAATAATATAACTTTAATATTAATTACATCAATAGCATACAATAGTAATTATCTATTCATATAAACTCATATTTAGCAAATTATTTCTACATCAAAAGTTAAAAATTATTAAATATATCTACCTACACATTTCATAAATTTTGTTGTTATATTTTCACTATATTATTTGTGTTTCTACTGTTAAATTAATTAAGTGACAAATTCACTTTTGAAATTAAATTAAAAATTAAGGGTATAATTGGTAAAGCAAATTTTAGTGTAGCATGGCGTAACTGTCACTTTAAGTGTGTAAAGAATCTTTCTTTTTTGTATAGTATAAATTATATGTATACAGCTTGTGTTCAATTTCATCCTCTTTTTTTTTTTAATTTCCAAATCCACAAATATTGTATGCACGATTTTTTATGCTTGAAGCTAGGACCTTATACTTAATTGTACGAGAGTAATGTTATTGAATCAATTGTGTTGCATCAAATTACATTAATTCATCATCTCAAAAATAATCTTAAAGATAGTAATTTTCAAAAATAACAAAGTAGGATATTGACATGGTAGACGTAACAAGAATAAGAAATATCAAGTAGTTTGGTCAAAATCAACAAGTCAACAGCATATTTTATGCCCTAAAGCAACCATCAGCTCACTTTGAATCTTCTATTCAATTTTTTATTTTACTTTATTATATTTATATTAGGTATATTTAATTTTTAATTAATTATTTTTATAAAAAAATATTTAATATATATTATATTTATAAAATAAAAGATTTAAATTGCATATGCAAGCTAAACCATAGATTAGATTGGTGCTACCTCCTCCCTGTCCTATTTTATCATTTTATTTATGATTATAAATAAATAAAGTCCCATGTCGACTGTGGAGGTCCTTAGAGGTTGGCTCCACATGCCCTAAAAGTCTTTAAGGGCTTTACCATCTGGTCCATGTCTCATAAATCCTCAACAGCTTGTCCAACGTACATAAATATTCAAAAAAACGTTAATTATGAACAACACGACACTCACTAATTTTCATTAATTAAATCTTAAGTTCTAACAGTATCTATATGTGCTTATTTTATTAATTAATCGATTTATTTCCAAATTTGGCAACGTGAATGAGTACACCTAACATACAAATCATTAGGAAGCAAACAATTATATTTTATATTTCGAGATTTTATTTTGATGAATTTTCATGGAAAGCAGATAAGCATAATTATTTTTTATCCTAATATGTCTAATAAAATTACATTGCACTACTTACGTCTTCTTTTCTTCTTTTCAATATTTTCTTTTCCTGAAGTCTTTAGATAGTTAAACTAAGGTTCATTTGGTTTTATTTCCTGAGGTTATTTTCGCATTTTAAAGTATTTAAAAAATTAAAAAATATTATTTTGTATATATTTTCATTTTTATTCTAAAACTACATTCCCCAATAATTTCAGCATCTTCTCCTAATAACTTATATGTATTCCCCCTATGTTTTCATTATTATTATTTCTCTTTATCCACAGCCCACCAAACCATTCATAATCATTATTTTTCTAGCAAGTTATTCAAATACAAATTCATTTTTAACTCATTTTCTTTAATTACCTTTTCAAATTTTGTAAATATTGAAAATAAAGAATAAAAATGAAAATATAACCAAGTGGGCCCTAATCATTCAAAGATTTATGGGACTTCAAAAAGAGGCCAAGCCTATTATTATATCACCTAGACAAGTGTACGTTACATTTCGTTAGAAACTTGGATCTACAACTTGCTCCCATCTCATTGCTCTTGAATTAGCATAAAACCCTAAGGATCCTACACCTACCTCTACCTCTACCACTACCAAGTCCATAATTTAGGCCAAAAAAATTCAATGGTGTTGACTTCTTACCTAAGTCATAGAAGAACATATTGCTATTACTTTATTGGTCCATTTGACTTCACAAGATGCAGACATCCTTATACTCCATTCCAATTGGAATTTGGAAGCTTATATTACTAAGTTTGCAATTTTCTAACATGAATTTCTCTTTCCAATTTTTGTCAAATTTGCCTTTATGACACAACCTAGCTAAACTAGTACCTAAGCAGGTATTTTCAAAATTTTGACCCCGTATATATATAGTAGCTCTAGTAGGTATGGACCACTTAAACATTATTTTTGATCAATAATTATTTTTCAATGTTGATAGGTCACCATTGTAATAAATATAGTTATGTTTTGAAAACATAAATGTTCACTACCTTTAACAACGCGTTACTCCGACATATAATTCATTTTCATTTATTAATTGTACCAACTTGTTGACCGTATACTCACATGAAAACCTTCCATTTTCCAGAGATGAACAAGGCCCCATCTAGCCATTTCACATCCGGAAAACAGTATATATATATATATATTTATTTATTTCTCTCAGTCACTTAATAGCGAATTAGGGTCTATTAATTTACGGTGAGAGCTATGTTATAATAATTAAATCCTGATAACCAAGTCAAAATATATTGCTAGATAGGACCTTCACTGGACCAACTTATTCATATTCAGACTTTGCATTAAATTGGATGGATGAGTAAGTAGAGTCGCAAGAATTGAACACGTCTTCTTTCTCTTCAATCCTTGTCTTTTTCTGACTTGCACATTTTAGTAAAATATCCTTAAAGCATATTAAACCCCTCCCATGTTCTTCAATTTTTAGCATAAGACATAAATTTCAGAAAATATGGCGGCCGAAGGAGGAGGAGGAGCAAGCAGCATAAACCGCTCTCTGCAAGAAACCCCCACCTGGGCTCTTGCAACAGTTTGTTTTGTTTTCATTTTCCTCGGCATTTTTATCGAACACTTAATCCATCTTGCTGGCCATGTAAGTTAAATTAAATATTAGTAAGTTCTTGAAGAAATCAAAGTAGTATTTTCATATATAGTTTCTATTTCTTCAACTCGATCTGTGTTGTTATGTAGTGGCTCAAAAAACACAAAAAGGCTGCTCTATATGAAGCAACAGAGAAGCTCAAGTCAGGTTCATTGAATTTGGAAACCATACTCTTCCTTGTTTTTTTCCCCCCTCTCTTTTTTTTTTTTTAAATATATTTTTAATTTTGAAAAAGTGAATACTTTTCTCTTTTTGGCGCAGTGTTGATGCAACTAGGATTCATGTCACTGATACTAACGGTGACTCAACGATGGATATCGAAAATCTGCATAACACATGGGGTGGCAAATTTCATGTTGCCATGCCGGCACCAAACACAAACCAAGACTACCAAAGCTTTATTACAACATTTCTGGATCTCATTCGAACCCATTAATGTATCTCATCCTGAAAGATCTCTGGCTGCTGCTGCCGCTGCAGATCCAAATTCTCTTGATCATTGTGGGTCTAAGGTTAGTCAATATATTTCCTAAGAATAATTTTCGGTAAGCTAATTGAAAATTTTTGTGATAATTCATGTTATATTAATACATGTTGATATATTGAATAAAATAAAATACTAAACAAATGACCACCTTATAAATTTTGGCTAAAGAATCCATGACTATTTATTGGATATTCTCAAATAAGTTGATCACAATCCAATTTCAAATTGCATTTGATCTGTTTGGAGATAATTTTTACGTCCAATGAACTCACCAGTCTGAGGCATAACACCATATTTAAACCAGTATAATTTATGTGTACATGTTGGACAGGGCATGACTTCACTAATGTCGGAAGCGGGCATCAATCAGCTCAACATTTTCATGTTTGTGCTGGCAGCAATGCAGATTTTGTATAGTTTGGTCACTATGGGGTTGGGAAGGGCCAAGGTACTATTTCTTTTTACACTCAACCCCTTTTTAGTTTCGTACTTATATTTTTCATTTTTCATTTTTTCCTTTCTTAATACATGACAACCATTACATATTCTTGCCACCGAGTAAGCCAAAAAGTCAAATTATAAGTCTTTGTGATCGCTATTAATGTGGCTCAATACTAGAACAGTACTTTGCCAAGTCAAATCAAAGTTTTGATCGTAATTTCTTTATATATATATATATATATACACCAAAATGATTATTACGAATCAGTTTATATTCAACTAAAAATCCCATTTTTCATATTTAATTTGCACATCCATATTCATTAAATTTTTTTCTACGTATCTTTTCTGTACACAACTTACATACAGATGAAAAGGTGGAAAACTTGGGAAAAAGAGACTCAAACTGTAGAATACATGGCCGCAAATGGTACGTAACATAATCAAATTAGGTTTTTTTTTTTTCCATAAGTTGTAAATTTAATTAAAATGAGATTATGCTAACTACGTGCACTTAATTAATGCATGACAAATTAATGTCCATAGATCCCGAAAGATTTAGATTCGCAAGGCAAACCACATTTGGGAGACGGCATTTGAGCACTTGGGCAACGAATCCTGCTCAGTTATGGATTGTGCGTTCTCGAACAACTTTAATTATCTCAATAATTTTCCTTAACATCGTTTTTAACACAAATTATGCTCACGTAATTTCATTGTCTGAATTTGGTATAGAAATGTTTTTTCCGACAATTCTTCCACTCCGTGGCCAAAATCGACTACTTCACTTTACGGCACGGATTTATTTCGGTAAGTTTCGTACGTATGTGTATGGCTTCACTAATATTATATCCTTAACATTCATTTTTTCACTATAAAAGAATTAAGTATATGCTACAAAAAAATTGCTACGAAATTGATTTCACAGCTACATTTACAAAAAATATAGCTATGGATTTTAATAGCAAATATAATTTTTTAATTATAATTAATAAAAAATATTAATTATCAATCTTTAGCATCATACTTTCGAAGCACAACAGTTTAGTTATGCATTATACGTATATAAGAACGATTATTAGCTACGGATTGATTATAGCGAGGGTTAGTCATAAGAATATCAGTTTTAAACTTGGTTAGAATAATTTCGTAGCCAAAACTATAATTTTTAAGCATAAATTATGAATTGACTACAATTAATGCTATAATTTTTTGTAGTGTTTTATAATTTTCTTAAGTAGCGCAAATGTAACTATGCATGACACATTTAATTAACTTGATTGTAGGCTCATTTATCAACAAATAGTTCCTTCAATTTTCGAAAGTACATACAGAGATCTTTGGAAGACGATTTCAAAGCCGTCGTTGGCATAAGGTATACATTATATATATATATATATATATATAGATCAAGTTAGTTTCAAATGTCACTATTTCAAACTTGTTTCTTTTGCATGGACAGCCCAATCATGTGGCTTGTGGTTGTACTATTCTTGCTGGTTGATGTCCATGGTAAGTAAGATATTAAAATAGCTAATTTTTATAAATATTTTTATTTCCCATAAATATTATTGTTTAAATTAAAGGATTTTCACTTTCAATTGAATTTCCCCTTCCTCTTGACTTCATTATCATTGGCCAAGTGCTCATGAAATAATTCTATCATTTATTATAGGTTGGAATGTCTACCTGTGGGTCTCATTTCTACCACTAATTGTAAGTATACTTTGAGAGTCAATTGCTATATATGGATTTTATTTCCTCTATAAAATTATAATATATAGTTAATTAAGACTTCATATTAATAAACACATATATTTTAATATGCTCTTATAGATAGTTCTATCCGTTGGAACTAAATTGGAGGTAATAGTGGCAAAAATGGCAATGGAACTAACAAATCAGAACACAGTAATAAAAGGAACCCCTTTGGTGCAACCCAACAACAGTCACTTCTGGTTCAATCGTCCCCAAATCGTCTTGACACTACTTCATTTCACACTATTTATGGTAATTAATTTATATTTATGATTAATTAATTGACCACTTGCAATGTGCTTGATTTTATTATATATTGCATTTAACTTTTGAATATTCTTCTTATGGCAGAATGCTTTTGAGTTTTCTTTCTTCATATGGGTTACGGTACACATAATTTTAATTTCTCGATCATCATCTTTTCTCTGTGCACTTTTTTTATCATTTTCGTGATTTGGTTTTAATTGATTTTACAGTGGCAGTTCGGAATCAAATCTTGCTATCATGAAAACGTGGAGGTTATTGTTATCAGGGTGGTGTTAGCGTGAGTATGAATAACTTTATAAGCATACATGTCACCATATTATTTGTATTTGTATGATAATTATCCCTTCCAAGGAAATAGTAACATGTCAAATTACGGATAGAGAACGAGAGGGCTAATAGAAGCAATTGCCCCTCTTCCTTCACATCTATATAATACGTATTGTTCTTTAATGTTTTGTGAAAATTTAATTTCACCTCAAAAATTAAAATTTTAAAGATTAAGGAATTTGTAACCAATATGTAACGCGTTACGCAACTAATTTTAAGACCGGCAAAAATTATATATAAGAGAATATCTAAATTTGAGCTTATCACTTTTACTTTCAAATTTTCAATTGGACTTGATTTGTGCGTCGTGTAAATATTTGCAGGGTGACTGTTCAAGTCCTTTGCAGCTACATCACTCTTCCCCTATATGCCCTTGTTACTCAGGTTTTGCAAGCTCTTCCCTCTTTGATTATCATGAATCCAACTTCTAATCTTTAGGAAAAGAAGATACACAAAATCAAAAAAGATATGCTTACTTTATATATATATAAATATATTAATAACAAGACATTCAAATGAAGGATTTAAATGTGATAGAATTACTAAAGTTGAGTTCTACGCATAGTATGAGATTTCAAAAGCAAAACACTAGGGCCCGTTTGGTTTCATTTTCATATTTTATTTTTACATTTTTTACTATTCAAAAATTAAAACACATAATTTTTTATTTTTTTTACATATTTTCACTTGACATGATTTTGATTTTGATTTTCATTCTCATGTTTAAAATATATTCTCAAATAACATATATATCATTTCCTAATAACCTATACATATTCTCTCTATTTCATTATTTCTATCTCTCTCTACCTAAAAATCTAGTAAACCCAACATAATCATTACTTTTTCAATAAAAACTATTCAAATGCAGACTCATTTTCAACTCATTTTTAATAGTTACTTTTCAAAATTTGAAAATAATAGAAATAGAAATTAATGAGAATGAAAATAAAACCAAACGGGCCCCTAAGAATATTAAACTAACTTCAAACATTTGTAAAACAAAACACACACATTAATGCTGCAAATAAATTAAACAAATTCATATTTGCAAATTCTACAAGATTTTTGTTTTAGTCCAAAAGTACAATTGTGTAAACTTTAAAAAGAATTTCAATTTTCACTTTTGCTCAAACTTACATATTGGGATTTATATTATATTTTTACATATTTTCTACCATGAGTGATAAAAGTTTGTGCATGGTACTAGGTAAGCTAAAACTATGTTCTTACATGCATGCAGATGGGTTCTCAATACAAGAGTGCAATACTAGAAGAAAAAACAATTCATGCAATAAAACAATGGCATACAAATGTGAAGCAGAAGAGGAAGAAAGAGCACTCAGAGTCTGCTACTCAAGCAGCCGATGATTCATCGACAATGTGGAGTACTAGTAATAGTAGGACTGTTTCCCCAGATATCTCATCCCACCGACGAGCACCCACTTTTACTGAATTTGTTTCTCCTAGTGGAGCTCATGAAATCACAGAGGACATTGAAATGAACCACCAAAATGATGGCTCTGAAGATCAATATGAACACCTTGATCAAAATGGACTTGACGTACATGATCAAAGAGCACTGTAGGAGAGAATCAAATATACATAAATATGAGAGTGCACTTGTATATGTAATTTTGATTAGAAATGAATTTAATGCACAATTAATTGTTTTATTTTACAGATAATTTATACATGACTAACCCTAGTTAATTAGAGGTCATAATTTCAGTTTTATATCAATATCCCCAGGTGTAAATGCAAGGGAAAATTTTAAAATTACAATCATACATCAACAAAACAATTAGGGTTAATTATCTAAACCTCTTCGAGGTTTGGCTTATTTACAAAAAAAATTCCCATTTATGATGGAATTATAAATAGCCTTGAAACTTACGAACTCAGGATTAAAGGCCCGTTTGGTTTTATTTTCATTATTATTTTTCATTTTCAACAAATTCAAAATTTGAGAAAGTAGTCAGTGAAAATGAATTTGTATTTGGATAAATTGTTGAAAAAGTAATAATTATGTTGTATTTAGTAGATTGTAGATAGAGAGAGATATAAATAATGATGATAGAAAGAGAAAATATATAGGTTATTAGATGATATATTTTAAGAATGAAAATGAAAACATATTGGGTGAAAATATATAAAATGTTATGTATTTTAATTTTCAAATGATAGAAAATACAAAAATGGGGTTTGGGAATGAAAGCAAACGGGCCCTAAGTCAAAGGAATGGCCAATAAGTTTTACACCAAGAACTTGTTTGTTTCATTAGATAAAGTTTGATAGATCCATTTTCAAATTTTATCTTTTATTTGCTTCACATTTTTAAGCCCATGATACCTTTGCAGCCTGAAAACCCTAACATCAACACCTTCTTAAAAGTTAGAACATTTTTGACATTATAAAGTATAATCACATTGAGTAATCTAGTCAATCAAACATTAAATAGTGTTAAGCATGGGATATCACTAATTTCTAAAATCAAAATAAATAATAAATTATATAATTTTATATACTATTTCTATTTTATTATTACTAACGTGTTAATCCTTCATAATCTTATATGTCGAAACAAACAAGCTCCAAGTGTATCTAACGTCTAGATCCATAATTAATCTGACAATCAGAAGTTGTCCCAAAGGAAATTTTGTGAACGGCAACAGGCCCACACTATGGGTATTGGTCCAACTCCATGACACTGGATCCAATTTGGCTGCCCATTTGGAATCATGAACAAGAATCCAAGTGCATATTTATCCTTTCTTTCTATTCTATGCCTTAGCCAAATTTTAGTGCTGCCTTTATTTTTAAGTACCAAAATACACGAGAAAAAAAAGTAGGGTCTAGGAGCGAATCCGATTATACGGATATTATTCTTACAAAAACATTATATACAACTTAAATTTTGTATCGATTTTTTGGTCAAAAAGCTCCGTATTTTAACTTTTACATGAGTATTTTGACTTTCAGATTATTGCGTTTGAACAACGCCAAAAGTAATTATTGTTGCGCGGAGCATCTCAAATACGTATTTACTATTAAATTAAAATGAAAGTTGAAAAAAAATGTTTTTGCCGGAATCTGAGGACCAAAAGATTAGCGAAAGCTTCCAATGAGCCGAAGACAGAATATGATTCATCACATTGTGTGTATACATCTAATAATTTGGTAGGATTGTCAAGAGAACTGACAATGACAAACAAAGATGATGCGTTAGAATTAGGACTTAACATGGGACAAGGACAGGACTTAATTCAATTTAGCTATTTGTCATTAAAAGACAAAGGCCCACATGGTAGAACCAGTAAAGCCCAAGGCAAAATGGACAGCTAAACACAGTGGCCTCAAATCAGCGGTAGACAACAAAAGACACTTGGGAAAGTTGAAGGCCCACCTCTCAATTAATATTGTAAAATGACATGTTGGCCCATTTGTGAGTGCCTGCCAACCACTAAACATCATTTTGAAAACAGAAGAGGACAGCAGTCACCAGATATTTGTGTGGACAAAATAACAAATGTGGTTTATAGGACTTTGAGACACCACCCATCACTCAAATAGTAAAGTTGACGATTGTGAAAGGTGCTAATCTACTTAATTTGACAATTTAATGGTTGATTATTATTTATTAATTTTTACGATAAGAAAATACCCATTCACAAACGAAAAAGTTCATCATAAATTTAATAAAATTTATCATAAAATATGACTTTATGATGAATTTATTTCGCAAATCTATTAGTATATGTTTCATCAATAATTAGTTATATAACGGAAATGAACTGCGTCACAAAATTAACTTTGTGATGGAATTTCCTGAAAAATCGTTTAATCACAATGTTTAAAGTTATGAAATTTATGACGGGCTCTTCATATTTGTCACAATATATCTGTCACAAATTTTTTATTAATGAAAAAATGTTTTCTTTTAGAAATATTAAAGTACTAATTAATTGGTGATTGATATTGCACTTATGTGTGTCATTACTTCTCTAATAAATAAATTTAAAAAAAATAAGAAAAGAAAAGAAAAGACAGATAGTGAACTTACCAAATGTCTATGGGCCTTGCTTGCCATTCAAATTGTTGGAGGGACATGAAGGGGACTAATTGAAAAGAGTTCCTCAACTACCATCTCTATCATTCTTTTTCCCATTTAAATAATTTTATCCTCTATTAAATAGAGTTATCATACATTTCACTTTTAACTTGGGTTAAAGAAACGAGGTAGTCTTTCATGGCTCTCTACTTCTCTACTTATGCCACTCTAAGGAGGAAAATTAAGTTAAAATAAATTCAAAGTCTTGCATAGGTCAATTTTTATTTTTTTTTTTAATTTACACACACATGTATAAAATTTATAAAAATTTAAATTCAAATTTTACATATAAAAGTGTTTGATTAATTTCACTAAATTAATTGACTACTCCATGTAAGCCAAATGGCCAATCTTAAGTTCTTTGTTATCCTTTTTTCTTTTCATACCAAGGCTGCAAATGTTGCACTCCAATCAGCCACATCCTGCTGTCAATGTCACTTTTTATTGTGCCAATGACTTTGTAATCCTCCTCAATTGACAATTAGTTATATTTTTAACTTCCAAATAATCATTTTTAACAAATGTTATTTTAAATCATTCCATATATCAATAAGAAACTAGTCATTGAATCACTTGGGATCCTTTATTTTATTTTCTATTCTTTCTATTTTGATTTTGTTGTATTTACGTCAAGTGTATATGATTCTTAATAAATTATTTTTATAATGAAATATTTAATACACATATCATATATTGATAAAATGGAATAGAAAATGGAGTAACAAATTAAATAGAAAATTTAAATCGTTATTGAACTGTACATTTAATTAATTCAGTCTTAATGTATACTATTATTCCATGCCCAAGAAACAAAACATAGTTGTGAGCGGTGGTTCATAATTAGTTCACAAACCCAACTAATTTGATTGGAGTGAATACCCTCTTGGCCGTTCCAAAGGCCAAAGTAAGGCCCTTAATAATTGTGATTAACACTAATTAGCAATTTAAATAATCCAACCCGAATTGGACAAGTGATGGGAAGAAATTATATTGCAACCTCCACTTGCCAGAAATCATAGTTCCCAAAATGTCTTGTCCCGAAGGATTTATGTATGCGGTTTCTTTTAGACAAAACATAGTTAATCTCTTGTAGGGTAAGGAGGTGTCTTGCAGGGGAACAAAAGTCCATTTGCCAAAATGCGTACATAGATGAATTCTTGCAAGTGGTGTGATGAGATTAATTATATATTCAAGTTTCCAAGTTAGTATTGCATATCTTGGTTTAGTGAATGAATGGTATAATTGAGATCCTTTCAAGGGGGAAAAATGAAAGAAAAGAAAGTTGTTGTGAGGCTAATATTGTCTCCTTACAATATCTATACTATCATAAAAAAGAAGATTATATTATTATTATTATTATTCTAGGCAAAATTCATGATTTATTTTTATTTTCGATATCAATTTATCATTGTTTATATACATATATATGTATCGTTGATTTATATATTATTGGGATTTAAAGAATTTATTTATTTTTATTGTATTTGAAATGGTGTTCTATTGAATGAAATAATAGACAATCTAGTCAACATATGAACAATTGAAAGGGTGGTCTATTTCCAAAAATAGTCAAAATATAACACTATTACTTTTACGTACCATTATTAATATATATAAATATACTTTTCCGTATCCTCGTACATATTTGTGTATCCTTTCCGTATCCTTGTACCATTGAGAAATATATATTTCCCTTGAATTATGACAATATCTTTTATGCAATGAGCTGAAAAGGGCCCGTGTTCAAACGCTCACTTTTAGTCATCAATTAAGTAAAAATGAAGGATTAATAGAATAAATCTGGTC
Source organism: Jacaranda copaia (assembly GCA_014898725.1). Taxonomy (NCBI): domain Eukaryota; kingdom Viridiplantae; phylum Streptophyta; class Magnoliopsida; order Lamiales; family Bignoniaceae; genus Jacaranda; species Jacaranda copaia. Next base: position 17,888 of record JACGDI010005432.1, read on the forward strand.
TCCTTAGGTTCCATGATCAAACATGTGTTATTTAACAATGATTAATCAAAATCTTATGAGATGCCACGTGTTCAGCTTAAATTACTTGGTTCCAATTGGTTTTAAGTCAAACAAAATAAATTTTGTTATGGTATAATTAAGTACCGCAACATGATATTTACGGCTCATTATCTTGCTAAAACCTCTGTTTCTAAATTTGAATTGATCATATAAAAAGATCATATTCTTATCTATCTCTTTAATGTAATTTCTTTTAATCTTCAATAAACTTTCACATTTAGTGTTAAAAAAAAAAAGGTGTTACCACAACATGACACTCAATTTGACTTGGCCCTCTTTTTTTTGCATCAATTTTCCCTACTCACCTTTACAATAGATTCATCTAGGTGAAGTAATTAATAACCCTAGCTGGCTATTGGTTGTCATACATGTTTGAGCCCAATTTCTCCATAAATATACATGCACACAACATATATATTAATAATACATGGTGTTATCCATATTAGAGGAGAATAAGAATTTAGGACCAAAATATATTAATATATTCATTGAGATAGTTTTCAGGACCAAAATCCCTATCAATTCATGCTAACATAACAATACCTCAACAAGTTGAAATTTTTCATATTGAGCAACGAATTTGATAAACATCATTACCATCATCTACAAAAATAAATGGTCACATGTCTTTTCTCAAATTCTTCAACTAAGATTATAATAATACATGATCTTATTTCAAATGAGAGAAATCAAGATTTGAGACTATTCATAAACTGTTCTTATCTTTCACCTGTTAAAGTGCTTTTTCCTAACAATATCTCTTATCAATGTATCTCAACAAGTATTTCAATAAATTGGGTCTTTTATATATATGTAAAGATATATATAAATATAATGTATATCTCTCATATATATTCGTGTAAGATATTCCCTCATCTTCCATATATATATATATATATATGTATGTATGGTCATAGGGTGGGAGACAAAATGTATATTAGTTATATAGTAAGACTTTTATAAGTGATGGATAAGGAAATCGTGCCAACCAATTGTTTTACTTTCTGGAAAGTTAACCTATTTTCATGATGTTTGTGTGGGTCTTGGCGCACAAATTGCCGCAAGCTTGAGAGGTTGGGGCGTGACACATATTATATATATATATATATATATCTTGCCAACCAACTTATAGTACTCATATTTTTTTTTATTATGCAAGGTTCGTCCCAAATTTGATTTGAATGCTCATGTGGCCTCGAATCCTTCATCAATCTAAGGCTTGAATTAGTGCAATCGAGGTTGCTTCAGCCCCATATTATCCCCACTAGCTAGGGTCACTGGCATGCACAACTAGCTCGACAAACCAACTTAATTATAGTACTCAACCATTGAATGTTGATGCATAAGGGGTTTAACGCATGTGTTTGTAAACGAAAACTACTATAAATAATATGTAATGTCAAGATAATAATTATTATTTTATCATCAATATTAATGACTCTAACAAACTTATTTAATTTATAACACAAATAATATGCATATATATATATATATATATATTGTTTTTAATTAATTTTTCTATCGCTGAAAAAAAACACATACATATGGTAACCTAAAAATTAAACAGCAAATTTAGCTTGTGACAAGATTTTTTTTTTTTAGTTATTAATTATATGTGTTGCCAATAATTTATATTTGTGTTTCGTCAAGCACCTCATTAAGCAACTCGAAGGTGGTGTAATGATGGGGATGCCATTTACCCACCCAAAAAAGGACCCAACAAATTAACAACCTCAACAAAAAGTTAATCTCATTGTCTTCTCCATTTTTAATTAAAAATAAAATGCATATATATGAACTGATGTTGATCGACGTCTTCTTTTTATTAACCAAATGATAAATATAATTAAATCACTGACCTAAAAAATAAAACAAAAGTAAATACACACACATAAAGCAAGTTAACAGATTTTTTTTAAAGTATTGTTTAAAAAATTATTCGGAAGAATATAATATTGAATGCAATATACTCGATTCATTTATAATTATATAATTTTTTTTTAAAAAAAAAAGTGATTTTCAATGCCCAGCCTCTTAATTCAAGGATGAAAAATGAATTCCTTTTAACTCAAAGGTAAAACGATAATTGTATGTAATACATTCAAAAATTTCATATATATATATATATATATATAATAAATGTGCAAAAGCCTTCTTATGATTTGACAGTACAAAACATTCGTAACCATTAAAAAAAAGAAATAGAAAAAAGAAAAAAAAAGAATTAGGATTGATATTGGAGATTAATAATTTTGTGCTGTTAATTTATCGTCGCCTCTGAATATAATAAATTTCTTATGTACTATGATAACGTCCTATTTTTGAAATATTCAAAGTATAAATTAATTTAATAAATGTCAGTTTAGCGACAAATCAGTGATAATATTTGCATGGAGTTTATATAGAGCAGTTGCACTGCAGAAAATTCTTACATGTATAATCTAATTTTTCATTTAGTAAAATGCAACAAAAGGGAATCTGAAACCAAAAATAAATTTAAAAAATTAGTGTTTCATAAATCGGAAGATAATTTAGGATTGTTATTATTTTTTAAATAGTTTTAGGATTATTAAGTTACCAAACTATCAATAAATAAAACTATTCATATGATGACTAATTAAATTCATCAATCGTGAAATATAAAGTTAAGTTTTTTCAATATATTTTTCTACCAACATGTATGTAAGGAGTTTATTTTTAGAAAAATGCACATCGAATGGTAAAAGAGGACGAAAACAATTATCTACAAATTATTTTTAAATCATGGACTCCTCTACTATGTGATAAATAAGATATATTATCAAAGTTTCTCAATCAAGAGGGACCTAAGGAAAGGTACATATATATAATCGTCATTCTCATAGAAGGTACTAATTGCATTGATGATAGTAGAAGCCTAGTCGCTTCAAGATATTATTTTGTTTATGCTTAAAAAAAGATGTTTTGAAGACAAGAGAAGGGAACAATCGAATAAATAGTTCAAAGTCTTTGATTCCTATCATATGGGTTAATAAAGGAAAAATTACATTTTTCATCATGTAACTTTATTCACTTTCTAATTTTATCTTATAACTTATAAAAATATGACTAATTCAACTAAGAAATCCCAATGACAACAAATGAATGATTTCATTTATATTGGACGAAGCAAAATAGGGTAATTGGCACTTTGCACTCTGCAAACACATTTAAAAGCCACTTGACACTTTCAAAACACAAAAATTGTAGAATGCACCATGAAAATATATTTTTTTTGACAAGTTACACCCCAAAGTGATTTTTTGTCAAAATAACTCAATTTAAACAAGGGAAAAAAATGTCTAAACACTCTTTAGGGTTAATCTCTCACTTAAACTTTCTAAATTTACTTCACTTTTCTTCCCAAAAATTGACATATGTAAAAAAAGAACAAAGATAATTGTTCATCCCCATATTCACATAGAGTTTTCTTCATAATCATTCAATCATCATCTCAAAACTCAAAATATTATAAAATTAACCTTAAATTTCGATTACCATCAAAGCTATGGTATGAAAATTGAGGAATAGTTTTCAACTTTCTGATTATGGTAAGAAATTTTTTTTCCTTGAATTCTTTTATTAAAATCATCTTTTGATAAGAAATAGTGTTGTATTTGCCATTTTAAACTATTAATTTTGAATTGTGAAATGATGACAATAATAACAAGAAAAAAGACTTGAAATTGAGTTTTAAAAAAATAAAATAAAATAAAAGTGATTAAATGATGGCATGATTTTTTTCAATTTTTATTGGATAAGTTAATTGATGGCATGAGTTTGGTCATTCCACTGTTTGTCATCTTCATTTTGTTTTCATTCTTTTGGAGTTATACAAAAGTTTTGACTTTTTACATAAAATTTTAAAATTACCTTATTAAATAATGGTAAAAAAGTTGTCTAGAAAGTATTTGAATATTTTGCTCTCACTTAAACTGGGTTATTTTAACAAAAATCACTTTGGGATGCAACTTGCGAAAGGAAATATATTTTCAAGATGCATTATGCTATTTTTGTATTTTGAAGGTGGGCTTTTAAATGTGTTTCCAACGTGCAAAAGTGCTAATTACCCAAGCAAAGTATTAAAAGATCATTTATAATTTATGAAACAACAAAAATCATTTAATAACAACGCCAAAAGTTGTAGGGTGTGACTGTAATTCACCCAAATATATATGGACTTGGCAACATTTATTTATGGATCCAAATTATGAAGGGTGAATTTACGGATGAGACAGAAAATGA
>JACGDI010005432.1:29471-39854 GCA_014898725.1 Jacaranda copaia
CCCCCCCCCCCCCAACAAAAAAAATAAAAAAGATTGTTCAAATTTATAATTCAGTTAATGGAAGACTTAAATATGCACCAAAAGAGAGTTAGAATTGCCAAAAATAAAGATGATCTTTTTCATTTTCTTTTCGTGGGTAGGTCCTGAAAAAGAGAAATGCTATTTCCATTGTCAATGGCATAATTAGGGCTCCACCTTGTCAATCTTAATGGATGGGTCATTTATGCTAATTAGAACTTATTTTAACATTTTTCCTCCATTACTTTCTGTCGATATGATTAACCTGGAGCATAATTATAACCATTATAGACAAATGGATAAAGCTAATCAAGATTAGATCAAGTGACAAATTAAAATAAGAAAGAAAGAAAGAAAGAAAGAAAGATTTTAGTGTCAATTTTGACCTAAAATTATTATTACTAGTCCATTCAAGAATAATCATAATTTAGCATTTTGTATTGTTTTTATATTATCGCGGCAGTGGTCGCACGTGATTTTCATGTACATAAATACTTTTTGGTTATTCAAAATAAATACTTGAAGTAATTTAATTGTGATGCAAAGTTAATAATATTAAGTATTTGATTTGATAAAACAAAAAATGGAATTTTGACATTACAATTATGGGTTTATGAACTTGCGAAAGTACGATTACAATCTTATTGTTAAATCATCATTTGTAAGGCATAATTTAGAGGATAAAATTGAAATATTAATAAAGTTTATATTAAAACTATTTTTCATTTGCTATTTTATTCCTCAAACTTCATTGTCTATTTTAATTATCAAAATAATTAAGGATCACTTGTGTAAAAAATTTCAAGTAACCTTCACTTTAAACGCAAAACAATTTTTCTTTTATTGATAGCATAAACAATAGCAGTAAAGTCATTTAACACTAAAATCATCTAAAAAACATTTTACATCTCAAAGTAGGCATAAATTAAATTAATCCATTCGAACTTATATAATATCTCTTTGGTTACTATTTAATCACAAAAATGCATGTTGGATGTCAAAGAATGTAATGACATGTCATAATTATCTGAAATTAACTTATATCGAAGAGATTTAAGGGTGAATTCCAAGAAATTGCATATAATTAAAGAGTGACAAAGATAATTTGGTAGACATCTTTTTCATAAGACAAAGTTGAGCAAGGCATGCATACAGTTAAATAAAATTCAATGACCATATATGATAGGGGTACATCCTATGATGCCTTGTCTGCAAATTCTTGAATTAAATTGCTTTTTAATTAGTAGGGTAAAGTCATGTTTGTTTGCGTTCAATCAAAACCCCACCTTTCCTGTCTTGGTGGAAGGAGGAGGGCCTTAAACTGCAAAGGAAAAAATAAAAAAAATAAAAAATAGTAATAGTAATCAACAAAAGATATTCTTTTTATTAGTTTTTCTTTTTTCTTTTAATTTCCCTTAAAAATCATAAAAGCTAATGCAAAGCAAAGAAAGAAAGGAGTGGGGTTAAGCTGTGGCTGTGGGTTCTGTACTGTCTTGGCTTGTCCCCTCCACTTAACACAGTTCCTTTGGAGATCTCTCTGTCTCTCTCTCTCTCTCTCTCTCTCACACACACACACACTGTCTCTCTCTCAAAAAAAACAGTCTTAACTCTTAAGTCCAAAAGGGGCACTACACAAGCACATTGGCTTCTTTTGCCTTTTGCTTCTGTGCTTGCCAAGCAATTGTCTATGTCTGCTGCTGCTGCTCCCCCTTCACAGAACTGCAAATGGGGGAGGAATCATACTTTGAATTTCTTGTTATTATTTGATGCCCTCTCTTTTCTTCTTATCTTTTAGATTGGCCTACTTCTACTACTATTCCTCTTCTTGCTATCCTTACAAACATGACTTTTCTTTCTCTTGTTTATGTTACGAAAATCCCTCCTCTCTTCTTGCTTTTAAAGGGACCAACTTTATGTATTTCTTGGCCAAAATTTGACGACTTCTGCCAATAAGCCAGCTTGGACCTTTGTGGGAACACCGTAAACTCCGGAGAACAACTACTTGATTACTTACAGCCCATTTTAAATGTTATTTTGCCTCTTTGTTTGGTTGTTCTAGTTACTATTTTTTTTTTCCCTGGTGGCTGTGTAATGCTACAGTAAGTGAATTATTTGGTAAAACAACAACAAAAAAGAACTCTTTGGGGAATTCATGGAAATTGATCTGAATCATGCAGTGAGTGAGGTGGAGAAAAGTGCATGTGCCAATGGAGGAGAATGTGAAAAAGGGGAAGCTGGTAATTGTGTTCATGGCTTTTTATCCACTTCCACTTCATCTTGCTCTTCAAATTATGCTTCTGACTCATCTTTCCCATGTTCAGAATCTGCTCCATCATCAATATTTATGGAGCTATGGCATGCCAGCGCTGGACCTCTCACCAGCTTGCCCAAGAAAGGTAATGTGGTGGTGTATTTCCCCCAAGGCCACATGGAACAGGCTGCCTCCGCCTCACCTTTTCCTCCCATGGAGATGCCCACTTATGATCTTCCTCCCCAGATCTTCTGCAGGGTTATGGATGTTCAGCTACTTGTTAGTATTTTATGTTGAGACCTTTTTTCATATTGAATGCCTTTATGCTTTTACTGTATGTGGTGATTTCCCCCAGTACTGTATCTTTATGGTTCACTTTACTTGACTTCAAGTTCCTTCTAAGTTTTTCCTTTTCTTGTTGCATTTTCATCTTGAGTGTGTGTAAACTTTTCAAACAGGCAAACAAGGAAAATGATGAGGTCTACACTCAGCTGACCCTGCTTCCTCTACCAGAGGTATTATTGGTAATTATGATGTCTTGGTTATGGAATTGGATGTGCGGTTGATGAAAATTCTGTGTGTTTGATTAGTGAGAGAATTTGGAATTCATGGATGAAAAAAGGTTGTGATATTTGCAGACTCCATCTCCTTTCCTGATTACTGATTTGCGTTCTGTGGTTGGGAGTTGGAGAAGCTTATCTGCTATCTATGACCCTTTTTTCAGTTCTTGTTGTTTTGAATTCTGTTTTCTGATAGAATTAGTGATTGAGAAATCTCTTGGACCAGTGATCTAGAGAAAGTTCTCAAAATGTCTACTTACTGTTGTTGATAATGTTACGATATCTATGCAGCTGGTCGGAGTGATATCAGAAGGAAAAGAGAGCGAAAATGCAGGTGCTGATGAAGATGGGAAGGGGGTTATGCCTGCAAAGCCAACTTCCCACATGTTCTGCAAAACCCTTACTGCTTCTGATACTAGTACACATGGTGGATTTTCTGTTCCTCGTAGGGCTGCGGAAGATTGCTTCCCCCCTCTGGTTTGTTACCATTTGACCAATAGTACTTAGATGCTTGGGGTTGGTTTTTGTACTGCTGAAGTTTCTCAAAAAGTTCCCTTTTTTTTTAATTTTTTATTTTATTTTCTTAAGGATTATAAAGAACAAAGGCCCTCCCAGGAACTCATTGCCAAGGACCTGCATGGAGTGGAGTGGAAATTCAGACACATTTACAGAGGTACAAGTTTTAACTGTGCACAGGTTCTCATATAGAGAATGCTGACTATGACTTTAAACTTACAGGCCAGCCAAGAAGACATTTGCTTACTACAGGATGGAGTATTTTTGTGAGCCAAAAGAATTTGGTATCTGGGGATGCAGTTCTCTTTCTGAGGTACATTTTCATCTAAAATTTGGGATTTGACCAATGCGTAATGGTGCTCCAAAAAGAAAACTTCAGTCAGAAAGACGATATCCTATGTGCTGTCTGGATTTTAGATTTATAAATTAAGTGAAGAGGAGAGTACAACCACATAAAACAAATGATCTTGCCAATATAAATTTCATTCTCAAATTTGATTTTGAATGATTGTTTTGGCAGATGTAGTATAAGCAAATGAGAGGATGAGGTTTTAAATGTTTCCTTATCACCTTCATGTACTTATTTATGCTCATCTTTTCCTCAATATCCAGAGGCAATAGACATAGGTCATTCTGAAGTATAAAATAAAGTATCAAAATGCAAAAACAGAACTTTTCCTTAAGGGGAAAGGAGAGGCTAGAATTATCCTTAAGGGGAAAGGAGAGACTAGAATTAGAAGTGAATGTCATCTCTTCTGCTACATCTGTAATTCCGCTGTTCCTTCTCTATGGTAATTGTCTTCTTTAATGTATGTTATGTGGCATTGCAGGGGAGAAAGTGGAGATCTGCGGTTGGGGATTAGAAGATCTGCTCGGCCTAGAAATGGTTTACCTGATTCGATCATTAAAAATCAAAATTCTTATCCCAATGTCCTCTCTCCAGTAGCAAATGCTGTATCAAGCAATAGCACATTTGCTGTTTTCTACAGCCCGAGGTACTCCAATGCACTCCTTTTATTTTCTGGGGGTTTTTGATTGGATCATGAAATGCTTGAATTACAGTACTTGACTGATGGTTCTTGTGGTCACTGGGCTTTCTACGAACCAAAGTTACTTGACTTAGTACATTGCCAATTAACTTTTCCTCAACTAGTTTCCAGCTGCAGAATACAAAAAGTTTCTGATGTTTTTTCTGGAAGTTTTAAATGATTTAACACTCAGAATCATTGCTTCAGATTTTGATAGATAGGATACAAATTGAGAGCATGAAAGACAAAGAAGAAAAAGGCATCTTTCAGTCTTTGACAGTGATAAAAGACTAGGCTTGTAAACAAATTTGAAATATCTTTCCAGCTAAAGTATCTGCTAAGTTTCTGAATTTCATGCTCTTGATCTTTGGGCCTGCTCAGAATGCAGTGAAATTTGCATTCTGAGAATGCATGCTTGTGGAGGATGATCACAAAAGCTGAGATTATATTCTAAATTTCCAGTTCTTAGAAAGTGACAAAGTGCAAATCAGAAGTCATTAGGACGACAACAGTCTGTGCTATCTTTGGTATTATCCATCCATGTATCTGATGTGCAATCGGTTGTAGAAAAAATTTTAGCTGACAATATACACTGACCCTGAAAGAACTGAGCTGAGAGAGATCTGATGGAGATACAAAAAATCTTAGCTCAGATAAATGTTTTAAATCTTACCTCTTGATTCCTTGCAGCATTTTTGTCTGTAGCACCTTGTTGTCTCCACAAAGCCATGAAAATATAATGGTATTTCTGGACCACTTGTGGAAATGACAAAACAAGGTTGATGACTGTGGCCACCACATCATATTAATATGGCGGTGAACCTATTTTGTCACAAGGTGGTGAAACCATTGAGTTGCATATCTGAAGGTCATGATGTTGTGTGCAAGTTGCTAGATGAAGGACTCTTTAATTTGCTTCTGAAGAGCTCCATTTCTCAATACACATTCATGTTTTAGGTGGGCCTTAGTTAAAAGTGATTTTCAGAAAAGATGCTTCAGCCATCCATGAGATGGAACATATAGTAGCATTTCTTTACAACAAACATGGTCTTGTTTTCGGTCAATCTTGTCTTTATTGTTCTTCATCTGAAAATTATATTATCTGCCTTTGTGCATAGCTCTTACTATTCCAATTGAGACATTTTTTGTTTTTCAAGCCAAATGCTAGTCCCAATTTCCCTAGTTTGTATGAGCATTCTCTTGAACTATCTTTCCTTCTACTTGTCTGAATAGATAGTAGTTATCAGAATAGATTATTGTGGTGAGAAGGTTTTCAACTTCTGGAGATTTTATGTCTTACAACCTGGTTGACTTTTCCATATATTTCTTTTTTCTTGTTTCTTTTGGTAGATTGGTCAAACAAGTTTCATTTCAGCCTCCTCCAGAAAGGAGTTTTAGTCGTAAAAGTCTTTTATTTTCATTTTCATTTATATATTTATTTTTGTTTCTCTGTAGACTGTAATGGATGTCTAAGGGTATTTGTTGCATTGCATAATTGTTCTGTTTTCTAATTCAATGTTAATATGCCACCAATAGTATTTTTACATTATACAAAAGTATGACCCAACAGTTAAGTAAAATGATCTCAACGGTTAGAACTTTTACAATGGAAGGAGGACGATGTGTGAACAATGTCTGATTGAGCCTAGCTTGGAGTGGCTGACAACTTTAGGAGTCATTTATTCAGGCTGTTAGCTGTTTTTTGAGCTAATCGAACCCCAAATGCTTCTCAGCACCATGGGGTCCCATTTTGATCATGGAATCACAAGGTCGTGACTACTGAAGCCACATGTATACTTAGACAATTTAACTTGATTGAGGCCGGAAAGTATTAATTTGCTAAAATTAGCTGGAAAGTCCTAGGTAAGGGAAAATATGAATAACCGTTGGGCCAGGAAGAAATGCTGCCGAAATGGCAGGTGGTCAATTGCAGAAAATAGACTTGGAGATTGAATGATGTTGAGGAATGATTTCTTTTTGTTGCTATTACAGTCTCTGGAAAAATATTCTGCTATGCATTGGTAAAATTCATTGCATGACCTTTGAAAAAAAATGAACAAATCCCAAGTAATTCACACTTCAAACAGAAATCAGGAGTAAAACTCTAAGGAAATCCAACTCATCTGGCAGAAGAGAATAAAATCAAATGGCAGCAAATATGGTCACAATAATCCTAAATATAAAAAATGAGACGGTCATGATTGCAAAACATTTAAGGCCAGCAGAAGTCAAAACTTTCTCAAAACATGGTTCGCCATTGCCTGTGGATGATCAATTTGACCTTTAAAAGGTGTGAAAGTATTCGATGGTTTTTACCTCTAGGTTCTAAAAGAGAAAAGCAGATTATATGAACTACAGGCCCGCGGTTCAATTTGCTCAAACTTCTTTTGGAAACGCTTTTATCAAAATGTTCATTATGAAATAGCGGTTGGTGAGTTGGTTTTACTCTTATATGCGTACTTGCTGTGGAACATTTTGAGGGTTCTTCTGGCTTATATATGGCTGGTAAGCTGACCTTTTATGTGTTCTGAGATCATAGCAAGCATTCTTTTGTACTCATAGGTTGTATTTATGTTGTGCATTTTGGTTGAACTTACATATTCTAGAGCACTTTTATTACAGGGCAAGTCACGCCGATTTTATTATCCCCTACCAAAAATATGTGAAGCGTACCACCAGTCAAATACCTGTTGGGACGAGATTCAAAATGAGATTTGACTTTGATGATTCTGCAGAAAGAAGGTCCCATTTAATTCAAGTTAGCACCACAATATGCCTTTTTGAAATTTTGATTAGAAGAAATATTATTGGCTCTTGCAGGGTCAGTGGAGTGGTTACTGGAGTCAGTGATTTGGATCCCTATAGATGGCCAAACTCAAAATGGAGATGCCTGATGGTAGATTATAACTTCATAATCAGGCAACACTTCTGTTATTTTGGGATGTTAAGTGATCACAGTTAATTGCCTCTATTGGACAGCAAAATAATCAATTATTCTTTATTTGAGCTATTTTAAGTCTGAGAGGCTGGATTACCTGGTCATAATGAGTTTTACATTTTTATTAATATTGAAATCAAGCCCGGATGTAGTATATCCCGAATTGATTTTGTATTCAATTCTTAGTTCTAGGTCAATATGTGGAATTCATACTGGCATCTATTTTGTTGTTATATCATAGAGAACACAACTATTAGTAGGGTCAAGTCCCCTAGATTTCTTCTCTAATTCATCATTGTCAAGGTCAATCCGGTTTATTTATAATTGGATTTTCACCAACCTCCCTTTGGCAACTGCACTAACATGTTGTTACTGGTACATCTTATAGGTCCGCTGGGATGAAGATATCATGAGTAACCACCAAGAACGAGTTTCTCCATGGGACATTGATTTCTCAGGTAACTATGCACCTCTGAGCATCCAGTCCTCACCTAGATTGAAGAAACTGAGGTCAAATCTGCAGGTGACCTCCCATGGCACCCCAATTGCCGGTGCATATCTTTCCATTTATTAAGTGCTTTTCATTTACATCAATCTCGTGTCACAAATTGGAGACTCTTATCTGAAATTCCGTTGTCCTTTTCTTTTTTTTTTCCCTCAAAAGCAGTAGGGGGGCCACTTTTGGACTTTGAGGAGTCTGTAAGATCCTCTAAGGTCTTGCAAGGTCAAGAAAATGTAGGTTTAGTATCACCTCTCTATAGAGGTGATCGGACAAACCGCCAGCTGGATTTTGAAATGCAATCTACAGTGACTAATCCTGTACCACACAGGATGGAAAAGATAAGTTATGGTGAGTTCGTGAGAAGCCACGCCCCTGCCACTTTCACAGGCTTTCTGGAATCCAATTGGTTTCCAAAGGTCTTGCAAGGTCAAGAAATTTGCTCTTTGAGATCTCTAGCTGGGAAAACTAATATCAATCCTGGTCCATGGTCCAAACCTGAAGTAGGTTATCAAAGGCCTCCACCCAGCTTCTATCCTCTAGCTTCTGAATGTGCTAGAAACATGCCTATTCTACACAAGGGTGTCTACAGAGCCGGACAAGGCCCTCCAATGCTATCCAACTTTTCCAATTTTCAGACAGGAAATCATTTATTAACCTCTGCATCCATTCTGAGTGGGGCTGCGGCTGATATAGGTCGAGTTCCGCATCTCCCAAATGAACCAAGGGCATTGGAGAAGACATCTGCACCTACAACTTCAATGATGTGTTTTAATAATATGAATGATGACAAAAACTTGAAGGAGAAAGTTCCAATCTGTAAAATATTTGGGTTTTCGTTGACTGAAGATCCTGCTACCGTTAACATACAGGGTCCTAATAAGAGGAGCTGCACAAAGGTTAGTTTTAATATAATATATCTACATGTGATGAAGTGATTATTATGCTATTCTCGAGATGCTAAGGGTGATTATTTCCTATATATAGGTTCACAAACAAGGCAGCTTGGTGGGGAGAGCCATTGATCTCTCAAGACTGCATGGTTATGATGACTTGCTGGCTGAATTGGAGAGGTTGTTTAGCATGGAAGGCCTCTTGCGCGATCCCAACAATGGATGGCGCATACTGTATACCGACAGTGAGAATGACATGATGGTGGTTGGTGACGACCCATGGCAGTAAGTTCCTTTGCATAGCATGCTCATTCTTTTGACTCGTACTTTTTCCTTTACATGATGATATACCCTGCATATGCCTGAGGGACGCATGAATAAAATACCAGAAAAAGACAAGTATGAGTTATTGAGATGGGTCAATAAGCATAACGGGTCCAGCCCACCCAGTAAATATCAGCATTCATAGCAAGGAAAACATCGAAAAACATCTTTAATTACTCAAGCACACATTCTCTAATTGCAGTGAGTTTGTTGAGGTGGTTACTAAGATCCATATATACACACAAGAGGAAGTGGAGAAGCTGAGCATTGGAATGAACAGCGACGACACTAAAAGCTGCTTGGAAGAAGCACCACCGGCACCGGATGTGTCCAAGTCGTCTTCTGTTGGGCAGCCTGATTCTTCTCCAACAGTGATCAGGATGTGAAGGCAGGCTCAGGTTGTTGGATAGTCATACATATAATGCTTCTGCTGTACTTTTTATGTGCTACTAAATAAAGTCTGATTGTGTATGCTGCGTTCTGAGTGGTGTCCTACCTTTATTTTCGTGCTCTTACGATGCTGAAGAATAATGTGAACTGCTATTTTATGATCTCTTTTATATAATATCAATGTTTAATAGTAGTATTGTGCAATACGTAGCTAGCTGGCCACTGTTCAATTACATCACCAATAAATCCGTACATATAAAATCATGCTTCAGACAGGCACACAAGAATTAATTCTTATTCTCTTCAAAACTTGTATAAAGGAATGATTGTAAGAAAATGGTTTCCACAGAGCTCATTAATGCCTCAGTAGAACATGGAATTAAATAGCAGCCCAGAGGAGAGAACACAATTGAACTCTGGAAAAACTTATAATTATATGTTCCATATTTCTAGATTTGAATTAATGATGGGAAATATTGTATCCTTCAGAATGAAGCTTAACTCCACCAAGTTCACTTTTGGAGTAAAAGGTGAGAAATTCCTTGAGTACATGATACCGAAAGAGGAATTGAAGCCAACCTAGAGAAAAACTGAGCATTTTTGAAGATGCAATGACCCCAATCAATAAAAGAGGTGGAAAAGCTTATAGAGCAACTAGTAGTCTTACATCGATTTATATCCAAATCCGCGGACAAGGGTTTTCTCTTATTCAAGACTTTGAGAAAAATAGAAGAGTTTCAGTAGATAGAAAAATACAAGCAGACGCTCAACGAATTAAAATGCTACCTCAAATCCCCACCAAAGTCCTCCAAGAAGCAGAGCACCAATATTCTAAAGTTGAGAAATTGGTGCTCATACTCATCATTGCAATTAGAAGCTCCGGTCATACTTCCAATCTAGCAAGTGATCATGCTCACCAGCCACCCCCTTAAATAGGTTATAGAAGATCTTAATTGATATGGGATA
>JACGDI010005432.1:49605-70812 GCA_014898725.1 Jacaranda copaia
CAAAAATAAAATAAAATCACACACCGTGTTCCGCCAATGAATCCAAGGCACCATCATTTGATTGTAGTTCCTGTCCTGAGCTCAAAACATTTGGAGGTGCAGATTCAGACTGACCTCCTCCAACACCATCCCCAAGTCTGAGAGATATCCAATCCTTAGTGTTACCATTTGAAACATCTGGATGGTTTCTCATATCCAACTGCGTTGCTGATGCATCAGATGGCCTTGTGGGGAGAAATATTTGAAGTGAAGGATCATTGCCACTAAATGCCAAAGGATTATCTACTAAGCCATCATTAATATTAGAATGTTGTGTTGTAGACTCCGGGACAAGTGCAGCAGATCCGATGGCATTTCCTGGAGTCAATGTATAGCCATTTATAGATGGCGAGCAATCCAGAGTACCATGCTGCATGTCCACTAAAGGATCAGAGACATCTGCATCAGAACCAAATAACTGAAAACTAGAAACTCCCTGACCACCAGAAGGCAACGACCATATATTACTCCCAAAATCATCATCATTTGTGTTGTAAATACCAAGGCATGAACTTCCACCATTACCAAGACCAGGATTTTCATAATAAGAATCAGGAATTCCATGCTGTGGAGCAGGAAATAGAACCCCACCAGTATCTGGCCCAGCATTCTTGTAAACAGCTGCAGAAGGTAATGGTGGACCAATTTCTTCTTCTGAATCACTGAGGACAATCACTTCAGCATCTCCAGAGGGTACGGCAGTAAATCGATCATTAAATCCTTGTGGTTGGTCAATGTTCAGGGAAATGGACTCATATTCAATACCATTAACTGTAGAAAACTCGAGGTTTCCCACACCATCCTGGTTTACACTAGCATCCTCACCATCTCTGCCACTGCCAGTGGCACTGCTGCTCATAGGAATTATATTCTGACCATTGTTCTCAAAATTTTCTTGAAATCTATTTGCAGGTGAGATTCCCCGCACGTTATCAGGTTTGCTAAATTCCCAGCAACCATCTCGGTTTTTCCTAATTCCAAGTTTTAGAGCAGCATGACTATCAGAACCAGCTTCCTGTTTGATTGGTTTTAGTTCTGGTTTTGGTTTTGATTCAACATCAGTGGATGCACAGATGGTACCATCAGGGAAATGCCATAGCCCAAGTTCTCCAAGACCCTTACGATCACCCTCTGCCTTAGCACGCCAAGATCCATCAGGCTTCACCTCAATCTCTGCCACATCTTCACCAGAATTGTGCATCTAACATAATTGAGAAAGCACAATGTAAATTGAAAATTACAGAAAGAAGAAATAATTCAACTTCAATGTAGACAATACCATAGTTGTGATTCGATTAAAATATGGATCGATGATGATTTTCTCCCAAGAATAGTTCTTCAGACAAATGGGACATTGCCACTGCATCCATGACCAGCATTCAAAAACATAAAGAGGTGTATGGCAAGATATATTTCCAATACGAAAAATAATGATTCAAAGAGTATACAAGAAAAATTCCTGTCTGAGAAGAAGAAAAAACAAACGACAATGAGGCATCATATTTACTTGCCTTCCTCGAGCGTTGGTTCATTTCCAGAAACACTTCCAGATCGAAACATCCCATGTGTGCACAGGGCTTAAATCTTCCAGCCACCTTCATTCTTAAACCACTCATCTACAGCATGCAAGCATAAGAATACAGATATGATTCAGAATGAAGAATGATAACAGGCACTTCTTGTATTAAGAAACCGCCAATGTAGTATACATAATCATAAACAGTCAAGAATCTCTTCCACAAAATTTAGAGAAAAATGTTGGAACTTAAACAATATTAATGAGTTGACTGAGTATCGTAACATGTTCAATTGAAAGCAAAATCCAGCAAAGTAGAGCAATCAGCAAAATTTAATTCCTTAGGAATGTTGCTTCATCCATACGAGTACATCTATCAATGAGGACTATGGCACATAAGCTCAATATCAGCAGCTACAAATCTGTCTTGATGTCATTTTTAACAAGTCTTTCAGGAACAAAAGCAGCATCTAGTGAATAAGTTAAAATAGTTTTCTGAACTGGAGAACATAGGAAGCTTTCTCCATGAAACAAGAATTTGATTAGTGATTCAAGGACTGGGAGGGTGAAATCTGTAAAAATGAGGTACCAAATAAATTTTTGGAAAACTAAACAAAAACATGAGAAATATCTTAACGAAAGCGACCAAGAAAACCAAAATAAGCAATCGTCTTCTAATTTGAAACCC
Organism: Jacaranda copaia; assembly: GCA_014898725.1. Classification (NCBI taxonomy): domain Eukaryota; kingdom Viridiplantae; phylum Streptophyta; class Magnoliopsida; order Lamiales; family Bignoniaceae; genus Jacaranda; species Jacaranda copaia. The sequence goes on from JACGDI010005432.1 coordinate 51,849, forward strand.
ATCAAAAGTAGCTTTATTTATATTAACATACTCATGCGGAATGTATACAAATTTTATGCTTGCTTGTGCCAAATAGTAACAGTTAAGCAAGCAAGTATTTAATAATACACTTGACACACTTCTAAGGGATGCACATCAAAGCCCATTGAAATGTGAGAACTGTGGATGACGCATATTTGCAAAGGGGCAAACTGGTAAATAAGCATTTTCTCCACAAAATCCTATCTAGAGTCCTGGACAATACCCTGGGTCTAGCAATCATTAAGAAATTATGCATCAGTGCAGGAAATCTCTCACCATTAAGAACTTTCAGTGTGAAAAAGTGAGAGGGGGCAGTAATAAAAAAACTATAAGTGATTAAAAACAGTTAGTTTTAACTTTTTTATGAGGTCAGCCTTTAATAAAGGTCCTCGGCAGTGCCTGAAGTAGATACCGCTACAATGAGAGCTTCCTTCCAAAACCTTCTCCTTGGGGAACCTTTGGAACACAGATTCCCGAGGGAGGGGAGATTTGGAAGTGGCATATGCATCTTCACTAAATTAATATTGTTTAACGCATGCTTAACTTACCTACTTCTAGGAAAGACACTTTGGGGTAGGGGGAACAGAGCCAAAACAGTGAAATTTTTAACAAAAGCAGGCAAAATACACATGGAATGACAATCATGCCATAGAAATGAAGACATATGCAAGATCACAGAACACATCTAGTACAGACTTTGTAGCTCTGCATTAATAAATAAATCTTTATTTATTCATTTATGTTTTTTTTTAAACCATGCCCATAACAACACTACTTACAGGACAGCGAAGATTAACAGGAATGAAATCAGCAACAACTTCAATATCACTGTCACTATCAGCATTTTCTGTGGCAGCCCCACCACCAACACATCTACGAACACGAGCTAGTGCCTCCTCAAAGCACTCACCTTCAGCCTCTTTTGGAATCATGTTTAGAATCTAGCAAAAAGTATTGTGTAGGTACCATTAACTCTCGGTCAACCACAGAAATCGAACAAGCGTAGAAATGCCAAAAAACTCCACAAATTTTAAATCTCTAAGGTTAAAGAGCAATGAAGGCCACCCCCACAATTTTCATAGGGCCAAATCCAAAGAGAAGGTCACATTATGGAATACAAACCATACAATCAAACACAGAATACAAAACAAAACAGTTCAGCAAATAACACAAGCCTAAAACATGTGGTGAAGACCTACAAAACTCAGGTAAATTCAGATAAGCCAACTCAGACAAACCAAATAATACTCTTCCCCAATATAGAGAGTTGTCTAATAACATAACTCAAATCATATGATGAGATGAATTTGCATATGAAAGGCACATATGGATCAGATCTACAAAAAGGCCTTGAAAACACCAGAAAAGTTTTGATTATGCCAAAAACAGGCAGATATCATGTTGAAACAGCATGATTGAGAACATATATACTTGTCTTCCACATTACTATCAACAGCTGTTTAAAAAACCGGACCTGACCAGGCAGTCAGAACGGTCAAACCGTCAGTCTGGCTTTATGAGAAAACCGGAAGATGAAAAAAATCCACTTTATTTTGTTAAAGCCATTCAAGCCGGTGGTTGAACCATTTGAACCAATAAACCACTCACGGTTTAATTGAACCGGAGTGGTTTTTTCCCATTTAATTTTCAATGAAATTAATATTTTTTTTATATTTTTTTTGCCAAAGTACAAACTTTTAAGGCTAATGTACACCTCAGTAGCTATTCAAAAGTCAAAACAAATGTATACAAGAAAAATCCTTGCCTTAGTGTTAGATTGTTGGTCACTAGCTCACTGCTACTGCTAGGAAACACAAACACCCTTACCTTAACATTACTGTGTTAGTCGCTTCCCAAATCCAACATCCCGAGTCCATAGTTCCACAGTTCTCTATTCAATATAAATATATTTATTGCGTAATTATAAATATATATTGCGTAATTATAATATTACGGTTCAATTACGATTTAACCAACGATTGAACCAATGAATCGCGAACTGATAAATTTTTCAATTCAATGAATGATCCGGTTTTTCGAACATTGCTATCAACTGATCAGAACACCCATGTGCTCACAAAATGACAAAAAATACAGCAAAATAAAGAAGATTAATAGAGTAAGCTCACCTGGTGAAGAGCACGCCTCTTTACAATTCTAACCCCCACACAGAATATGCGAGTATCAGCTCCTGATAAGTAAATCTTATTAATTCCGTCTCTGGTGCACGCTGTAATCTGACAAAAAAACAAGACATACATTAAGGAAAATATAAAAAATCAACATATTAAATCAATAGAAACATGATTGAAATGAAAAAAAGTTTATGATCTGCCAGCCCCTATCTCTGAACAGCCAAAAAGGAAACACAAAAAATAGGGGAAACATTATAAAGAATGAATGAAATGTTAACAATAAAGGGAAAATAATGAGGAAAAAAATGATTTTAATTATGTGGATAAATATTCAAATGGATTCATGGAAACAAAACAAAAGTATTGATTTGATCTAATATTGTCTAACATGCTTTTCATTTGTAGATCTTTCAGATGGACCCCCATTCAAAGAAGGCAGCATCATTGTCCTTCAAACTTTATGGCATTTGGCATAGGAAACTGGAAAATGTGGATCAATGTAGCCAAACCATGACAACCACGACAAAGCTTGCTGAGATGTTTATATTGCAAATTTGTCCACTCATAATTTGCTAGACACTTAGTGCAAAAGTTGCCTTCAGTGTGGTGAATGTTAAGGACGATTTTATGCATAAAATTGTGATTCTTCACAACAAACAGAAAGCACACTTTCTTAAACTACATGTCCAGAAAGTGCATGACAAAAACATGATAAGGAGGTAAATTTTCCAATGAAAACATGCTTCCCCAACAACAAAAACACAATTAATAGATACAGAACAGCTACTTAGTCGATAAACAATTAAATAGATGTTATTTCAGAAAGAGAAAACTCACAATAGGTCCATCATCTCGACCACCTGCTCCGAGCAACTGAGCGCCAGGTCTGTTAATTGCCCTCACTGGTACAGCTGTTGAGTCAAAAAGGGAAAAACATTTAGTAATCATGCAAAGAGGATAGCAAAATATTCGCATAAAGGTGAGGTACATTTATATAAGGGCTCCATCATTCACACCAGGAACATACAAGAGAAGAAGGCACCACAAGATTTGATAAACTTCAAAAATATGTCCTTCAAGCAATAAAATACAAAATTAAAATGTACACTACTAATCTACCCTAGAGGAATGTTTCATCTTCTGAGTTTTACATTTGGGTAAATAGACAAGACTCAATTCGGGGCATTACACAAAGTAGAATAATGTACAGATATAAAAGGAAGATCGTTACATAATAAACCTGGTATTATTGGAGAAAGAATTAAGCTTTCTATTTTCACTAGACCAAGATTACTATTGGGCAGAGGATAGCATACCATTGACCTGCAGATCAGCATATTGTGGCCACTGCATTCTAAACATCACCTTGTCATTGAGAAGCATGCACCATGCCTAGTTATCATAGCACATCCATCACACTCATGTAAGAAATCAAGCAAATTCTGAACAAGCAATATATATGATCATTACTATTATGCGGGCCTCACCAACCTGAACATCATATTCTTGTTTTGACAGCAAGTCCTTGTCTGCCCTTGTCAGTTGAAATGTTTTCTCAATTGTCTGGCAAGGATTAGATCTGGAAAGCCACGAACAAGCATCATATGCACCGAATTCAATAATAATTACAAGCACCAAATACATATAAACACAGAAAATCTCAAGGGCAACAAACAGGAAGTAGTCTCGGAAAGCTTCAACCAAAAAATTTGAAGCATATCTGATGGTTTTTCAACAGTAAAATCCCTCTTTTCAACAAGTACAGCCAGTCTATGATATAATCAAAATCAAAAGCTACTTGCTGCAACAGTTATTGATACAAGTGCAAAAGAACCTACCTCAATCTAAAAATTTAATAATCCAAAAGCCAAAGACTTGCACAAGACTGACTCAGAGGAAAAATACAGACTTTTGATTACTAATTCAAAATTAATTTTTTTAGATTTATTTAATTTTAGTTAAATCTTTAGATTGGACCCATTGGGATTCACATGAACCCATTTCAAAAACAAACTTCAAAAACACTTACCTAAACCCTTTTCAAAATTTTAGGATCCAACTCAAACCAAAAGTGACTGCTGAACTCACAAAAACCTTTGAAAGAAAGAAAATGATTGTTAATGTGTATACATCAGCATGGTTAGGATATTGACAATGCGTACATGAGGATGACCAGGCCTGACTGTGGCAGGAAAGATGATAGTTGAACAAAAGGTCGTACAAAACAAAAACAGGTGGTACAAATTCTTAGCAATACAAAAGTGTCAAGGTGGAAAACACAGCTCAAGCTCCCTTTAAGTTTAGCTTGCACGAGTTGTGATTGTACAAATGCATCCAGTTTTGCTTTGTATGACTAGTGATGATTTTTAACAGTATGAATGAAAGGAATTCTGTACTTTCCCTCGGAAACTAAAACTGTTGATAAAAGAAGGATGCAACATCTACTTACCCATCTGTAGGATTAGGAACACTTGTGATGTTCAACTTCACAGGAGATAGAGGATGTGCAATTGTCACCCAGAATCTGTATATTTTCGAGTAAGGAATTAATCATCAGTGTGTGTCTTTCCTTCCTAAAGAAACAAAAAAACACTTAAAAAAGCACTACTAAATGAGATAAGTGAATGGAAAACATAATAAGTTGTAGCAAAGAGACAAGTTCCTAAAAGAATAATCAGCTTGTAACACATAAGAAAAATCCAAATAGTAGCAAGAGGCAGGTCTGATGTTATATGATGATGATCACGCAAACAAGGTGACAAGAAGCGTTGCCACTTACGGATCAGCCCGACTCAGTCTACAAATTTCACAGTAAAAAGTCTCTGGAGGATTTGGTAGAACACCCTCTACAGGTTTTTCAGGAATCACCACACATGCTATATGCTGCCAGACATTACACCTAGGATCTTCACACTGCACCAATATTACATTGTTAAAACCATACAGAAGGATCACCAAGGCCTGAAGAAGTTTGGACTCATACTTTGTGGCTACAATGCAGAACAACATTAGAACTCCAATAGACACAATTTATAGGTACCTTGATCATTGAATCAGTTGGCAGTGTGCTTCCGCAGAGACAACGTATCTTATCCACTTGGTAAGAATCTTCAACTTCCACTTTAGGTTTTACGCTTGCACTGTCTGAGAAGCCTTGTGATTTTGATGCCAATTCAGCTGCACCAGAAACCTGCATTTTTCTGAATATAGCAACAAGAGAGAATGGACATAAGACCATCTAACTCGAGTAGCAGAATGCTTCTCCCTTCATCCTTTCTAGGATACTCATTTATCTTCATAATTACAATATCTCCCACTTAAATTTTACTTTCCACATTTTTCCTCAGCCTCCTTGTTTATTATCCTATTCTCTTTTGACCATTTTCTAACCAAGGTCAAAACTAGAAAGTAGTGAGTGAAGCAGTATTATGTTTCATGCTGGGCTTTAAAATTGCACAAATGAATGAGACAAATAGTACTCACAGCTTGATGATGCACACAGAAGGCAAATCAAACAACAATAGTAAGGAACAATGATAAAGCTTCTTTAGCATATGTTTAGTATAGTGCATGTTTCAAATAGAAAAGAACACCTGTAAGTATCATCAACTAGCTTTGCCACTTCATCCTTCCCAACAGCATTTTTCTTGGCCCACATTCCTGAAACTGTCAAAAGAATATCAGATTTGCGTATACACATTGCATCTAATCAAATATAATATAGCACTCATAGCAGGCAAATACGTTCACAACACAATCAAATTAAGCAACTCCAAGCACCGCATATTTTAATCAAAAGCATGAAAGGTATATCTTGCAACGTCTTTGCACATAAATGGATTTGCTTGTTCTCAACATTCAAAAAAGGACTTCTGCAAACTGATTCAATGATTTCTAAGCATTACATTCTTTAACACAAAAAGAATGCAATTTATATGAAGTCATTTCATCAAGAGAGCAGCAACTTTCTGAAGAACTTTCTTTGTTATGCACATTATCTGGTATCTATTTTCTTAAGGATCCAATTTTGATGACGTTATTTCTCCTACACAATGAACATAGAAATTTCCCCTACACAATGAACATGGAAATTAGGGATACATAAATTAGTTTACACAGGAAAGATTCTAATTAAGTTTAGTAAAATTCTATATTCAATTTGGTCAGGCAGCAAAAGAAAATAACATAATGCATGATAAAAGGAAAATATTCGATGATGGATATCAAATATTGGAGTACAAACATATGGGAAAGGTCTCTCTCTCTCTCTCTCTCTCTCTCTCTCTCTCTCTCTCTCTCTCTCTCTCTCTCTCTCTCTCTCTCTCTCACACACACACACACACACACATGCAAACACAGATGCATTTGGATTTAAATGGAGAGTTTTAAACTAGCTTCTGTCTGTGTGTGTGTGTGTGTGTGAGAGAGAGAGAGAGAGATCACCATATCAAAAAGACAATAATCATCAGATTGTAGCAAATTATTCTTTTCAACTTTCCAGATACAGAAGTACAAGGAAAAAGAATGAAACATATACACATAGACCACATAAGCACAGATATTATAACAAAAATAGCCATCCTTACTGCAATGATTTGTTAATTTTTGGAAGCTACAGAAACAAAGAGTTGGCATCGCCATTTACCTCGCTCATCCGAGAGAATGGCCAATATTCGATCAACAAGGTCCTGTGCCAAGCCAATGCCAACAAACATAATGATCTTATTTTACGTAAAAAAATCCAAGAGAAAAAAAAAAGGATAACACAAACAGGATAATGAATGCAAGAAGAGTTACTCATTATATGAAACAACAACTATTAATTAGTCATAAACTTAAGTAATCTGAAATTTACTACTTTCAAAGCCAAATGTCGAACCAAAAATTAACGAAAGCAATCTACATCCCAGTTCCAACCACACCTCAAGTACTGGAAACAATTAGATAACTGGTGATGTCCAAATCTCAAGGAACTCCGTTTATAATGAGAAAAAAAAAATTATATGGCAGACAAATGCAAAACAATGGTGCCAATAAACAAGTATGGCTTATTATAAAACAGAACAGCACTAATGTACTGTATTTTCCCATCTCGTCCCATCAAGCCAATAAGATAAAATAATTAAAAAGGAAAAAGAAAGAGGCAAAAGGGGAGGAGATTGGCAGCGGTGTGATGAGCTCCTCAATATAGAGACTCATTCCCCACCATCAGCAAAATTGGACATCTAACCTGCTTCTTTCCCTGCTTTGAAAGCCCCAGCTGTGTAAGGATATCCTTGAGCTCCTTGATTCGAAAATATGCTAATTTGTCCTGCAAGACAAGATAAGATCAGCCAGGCCTTCTATAGGAACCAAATATATTAGCTTAAAGCACACAAAACCGCCCCAAATCCCTAATTAATATAGGACTAGAATAAGAGAACACTAAAAAGTTAGAAAGCAAGCACTAAAAAATGCAAATTAATAATTGGAAGCCCCATGATGAACACGAATTTCCTGCGGAGGCACATGGAACAAAAAAGATAACCTGATGTATTGATGCTGTTGGCGAACTTGATGACAAGGGATGGAAAATTGAAAAAACTGAAGGACAATTGGCCTTTACCTCACGAATTTCAAGCTTAGAAGATGTCAAAAGTTTGACAGAAAAGTAGATCATTTTATATCACCGGTGATCAAGCAAAGTTTAAGCGAGAGTTAGTTTACAAAAGACATTCAGATTTAATATATCAATCCCCAGCCCACTCTCCCATCCCAAACCAAACAAAAGAAGGAAATCAATTTTTCTCCAAAAAAACTATAAAGTCCAAAAGTATGACTTTCCATCCCTACCGCTCCTACCAACACCACTAATATTTTATTCTTGCCCAGCAAATTAAGAGGATGTTGTCAAGTTTTAGCCTTTTAGGCACCCATACCTTTCTAATGAAAATGATCCTTATATTTAACATCCTCTACTTTTATTTGTTGGGATTGCAAAATCTACATACAAATGTCACTCACATCACATGCATGCATCTGCTTGGGCACTCTATCATGGAATACTAACTAATTAGCCTATCCATAGTTGTCAGTAGCGCTAAGCGTAGCGACGCATAAAGGGATGCTGGAGCTATAGCGCATAGCATGCTTTATTGAAATGAAACGCATAATAATTATATATGTATATTTTCTAATATATACCTAAACATCAATATATTTTACCTATTATAAAGAATAAACAACTAAATGATCAAAGAAACAATGAAGACACTTTTTGAACACCAAACCAACAATTCAACATGAAAAAAAAAATTCATGAATTAAATTCAGCATTCGAACATCCTAATTAAGAAATTAAAATTTTTAACAATTGAATAATTACATAAATTTAGTAAATCAAGAATTTACTTCAAAGCCATAAAACATTTTTTACCCAGTAATTAATATTTAGATTTTGCACACCCTTGGAAACCAAAATTAACATTTAATTACCCAGTAATTAATATTCAGTTTTTGCCATCCTTGGAAAACAAAATTAGCATCTAAGTACAGTAAGATGAAAAAATTCAGACAGAAAAGAAAAACAAGGAAAAAAAAAGACAAAAAGACGTGGAAGAAGAAGATGACGCAAACAAGAAATGAAAGAACAAAAGAAAAACGAAGAGGGCTGCTAGTTCCGTGGAGAAGGTGAGAAGATGGCGGAATTGCAGAGAAGAGGGCTGCTGTTGCTCATCCCATGAAGAAGAAGGCTGTTGCTACTTGTTTCTTGCTAGTGGGAAAGGCAAAAGTCATGAAAAGGGGGATGGGCTTTCTGGGTTTTAGAGTTTTGGTTAGAAGCTTAAAGCCCTGATATGGTAAACCGTTTCTTTTTCCTAAAAGCTAAGTAGCGGTTTCTTTTTCTATTTTTCTTTCTCAAACAAGAAACTGGGTTCACCATAGCGCAAGTAGCGTATTAAAGCACGCGCTATTTTTAACCTCATTCCGCAGCGCCATCAGTGCTTTTTACAACAATGAGCCTACCTCATCTTCATGGTCCAAAAACTACTCAAAGAATTTTTTCATGGGAGTCAAGTGGAAGGCACAGGCTGTCAAAGGCAAATAGCTCAAATTACGGATGTCGCCCTTTTGGTAACAAAAAAGTTGCCTCTTTCAAGGAGTAAAGAATGAGTTTCCAAGTGGCTAGTAGCTTAAGCACCTCTTATGGTTTACCCCTATTTTGGTAGACACGACCAACAAATCTACTAGACTAGGCAACCCTGTGCAACCAAATGACATATATATCATAGAAAATACACCCTAATTGAGTGCTCCTATTCTTATTTAGGACATCTATACATAATGCCCCATATCTCAAAAATAGCAAGTTTCTTTTCAAGCATATCCTTAAAGTAGTGACTCAGCAACCATTTAATTGAAACCACTACTTTTGAGAATAGAAGTATAAAAATATTCCAAACTTTCACTTTTTCAACCATCATCAAAGAGCATAACATACAACGGAGCCCTCAAATCTCAAGATTTCAGAACATATGAGAACTTTTACAACAGTCCAAGGATGTCCACATACTTTAAAATCTAAGTTGTTAAAATACGATCCATAGCTCCTCCATTAATAAAATGGTAATTGATATCTAATAGACTGGAGTTCCCATTTCTCTCTCAGTATGCACAAATTTACATACTTCAACGGCATAACTGATCCACAAACAAAGCATAAACTGGATCGCTCACTGGCTGCAAGGGATTACACTTTGACGGGTGGAGTGTGAAGCCAGCACTTTGGAGATTCTTAGCTGCATTTAAGTCGAAGTACTTTTTTATAAATGCAAGGAAACACTAGCATTGGAACTAAGTTAGCTAGGCACTAGGACTTTCCTCGCAAGAAAAATGGAACCGAACTATTCGACTGAATCAACAGCACAAACCCCTATTACATCACGACTATAAAGAGTTCCTTCATGGCCTGCTATGCCCATTCTACAATGCTCCTATATATCCAGGACTTCCTCTCAAACTTGCACTCTGAACTAGTTCTCAATGCCAAAATAGCACCCCACAGCAAACAACATTTGAATTGCTTTGCCAATGTGCAATTTATGATGACAACTGACCACAGTAGCACTGCTGGAGGAAGTGGAGAACACTTGAACAGGTGAAATTGCATGCAGAGGAAGGTAGTGTAATAAGAAAAAAGAAGAGATGATGGGCAGGTAGAAACAAAGCATGATAATGGCAGCATGCAGCTGTGGCTTGTTCTTCTTGTATATTCATACACAACTTTAGTCTTTTTACCTTTTGAGAGTTTTTTTATTACATTCTTAAGTTTTCTTTGCTTAAATTGAATACAATGTCAATAAAAGGCCTTGTTAGGTTCAGCCCTTAAAAATTTGAAGCCCAAAAGAGTTACAGCCCAAGAGACAAATTAGTAATAAGGACTTGAAAGTTGAAAGCAGTCGATTGAGTTAAATACTTAAACCCAAAATAATACACATGAATTGAAACTTAGAATTTTCAGGCTACTTTTACCGTTTTGTCAACAATTACAAAATTTCAGTAATTGAATTACATATACATATTACCTTCTAATGCTTTCAATAGATGTCCTAAGTCGCTCTTATTAAGTAGTTCTCCAATCAGAAACCCTCATGCACTGGCCACACAACGCAACTTAATGTACAAATACTTTTAAGCTAAATCCTGATGATGAAAATGCCATATTTTCACCTTAGAGTTTCCTACCCTTCAAAGTTGAAAATTTCAGGAAAAAAAAGTAAAGCAAACCAAACAAATAGATGCATTATCCCACAATACATGCCCTTGTAACAATTTCCAGAAATGGAAATAACATTATAATTCCTCCACAAATTTCCACCTGTTGGACTAAGAAAAGTGGCAAGGCCTCAAGATCTTCTTTTCATAAGTTTAATTATATTTCATAATCAAAGTACTAGAATTTCCTAAATGGCTCTTACCTTATAAAAACATGACAGCTAGAAAGAAAAAGGTAGCTAAATGCAAATCAATCAATGAAGATCCGAGTCATCTGAGTCATCAATCAATGCAAGAATAAGTTGAACATTTCAACTAATAATCATAGAAACTTCAACTTCTCCCTGAGCTAAAATCATCAAGATATAATCCATACTTCCAGGTCGATCTTAAATCTAAAAGCCACAACTTCTAAAGGAAACACCTTCAACGATAATTGACATCAACCAAGATAAAACAACCTCTAGAGCACCAAAAGCAGTGGGACAAAACTAAACAGACAGTAAAATCAGCCACATTATTACAAGCAGCAAGGTCCACATAACTACCAGGTCTTTCTAGTAACTAGAGTGGCAGATAGTGGTGAAGATGTATTCTTGCTCCAACAGATCTATCATCTATGGGATTGGAACTAAAAAGTCCATCATGTGATGAACTCCATCCTCAAGTCCCTGGTCCCAGAAAAACTCAGGGCTACAATGCCGTCATCTAGATTACAACAAGAAGCAACAAATAATCTCCACATAAAATTGTCACTAACTTACACCAAGTTAAATTGCAGAGCCGGAAAACAATTGGATGTCAATTAATATGCAAGAAGAGATTTCAGCAGGACATGGATGGAGCAAGGAACTCAATGAAGAACGGATTGGACATGCCTAACATGGATAGAAATGAAATGGCAAAGGAATTAGAGTTCCTAATTTGAATTTCAGTCTTTTATTTAACAATTTTTACAATAGGCAAGGGAATAAAATATGCAAAAAGCCAAGGATGGCCTGCTCTCCAATCCTGCCTATCGGGCCAGCATTACTACTTCCTCCACCACTCACTGCTCCACCCATCCCAATGAGCAGTCAATGAAAATGACTCCCCATCTCCTCCAGCCCAGAAAAGCTTTAGAGAACTATGACTCAATTTCATCACATTATAAGAAATGAAAAGACAAATGAATTTTCTCATTTATTCTGGAACTCATGGTCAATATGTTCAATGTCTATGTTTTGCTTTGCCCCAAGAGAACAGTATGTTGTTTAGGACAGAGGGAACAATGGAAAGATATGGGAGGGGATCTTGGATCAGGGCTAAATATGGACTATACTGCATTCAACGATATAATGTATCAGCGTGAAGCAGCTGAAAGAATGGACACTGTGTGCATGAGCTGCTTAGGAGGTTAAGATAGGCGGACAGAGAGCAGGATGGTAGAGATGAAACTGACGTTGAAGTGAGGAACAAATTGCATGAAGTGGACACACACAACATGCCTTATCATATTTTAAATCATATACAAGTATTTCAGGGGAATCAATAATTCAATATCATACTATGTATTAATCTCTAATTGTTTCTCAATTGTCAAATACAAAGGCACAGAGGAATAGGAGATCCCATATTATCTGGAGATGAGACTAAGACTTCTGTTGGGAATTAATTATATGAAGAATCCAATAACCAAATCATGAGATTTGGAGAGAAATTTACCAAAAATATCAATTATATCCTTGGCACCAAACACCATCTTAGAACCGCAAATAATATGTCTCAATTCTCAAACCATGTGAACATTGCAAACTGATATATTCAAGTTAGTGACTGTATAAACTACGGCAGATATCCTTATTCAAAGATACTTGATGTGGACCCAGATATAACTTGCAGCCAAGCTACAGATATAAATTTCAATACTTAATGCTCCAAGAATTCCAAGCATGGCAGTCCATGTCATGCTTCAGATTCTCATTTTAGCTAATGTTGCACAAAGACACATGAGAAAAAGAACAGTTGTAATGGCTGATTAGGCTCATATGCCACAAATGTTTCTGTATTTAAGTAATCTTGTGCCATGTTTAAAATGCATTGATCCCATGATGCAATTAATTGATGCAAGTTTCCCCATTCATTAAACATGTTATAAACACACAGCACCAACTAAGGGACTTAATCCAAATTGCAAAGACGAGCTCATGTCCAGTTCAACTACAAATAATCATCAATCTCTAACAAATATTGCCACTGCAGTGGACAATTGAAGCATCAAACTGGAGGACCAAAGGAGATACAAGTCCATAAGCAAAAAGGGAAAATACTTATTCTTTGCAAACTAAATAAAATAAAACCAGGAAATAAGACTAAATTTACCTTGCAACTCGCCACCGAGTCCATCCTCTTTGCCCTTAAAAATCACTCTGTGGCAAACCTCAGCAGAATCAGCAAATGATCAGTTAAAACTTCCGGTCAATAGTGGCAATATACCATCTCAATTAACAACTGATCCATTTCAAACAAACCAAAAATACCCATTAAATCCAAACCACTCACATCATCAAAAAATTCAATTAATCAAACAAAAAAATACATATAAATACACCTTAACATAAAATATTAGTCTTACACTGAAAAAATACCCCAAAAAAAATGTATAATAAATCAGAAAACACAGGGAAAGAGAGAAAAGCAAGGAAGCCGGGGCAGTAACGAAATTAGGGTTTCGCGGAGTGACTGGGACACCAATCGCCGACTAATCTCTTTCACCCTCTTTCTCTCTCTCTCTCTGGAGCACGCAATGGTAGGTGTTCGTGTGTGTGTTTTTGACCCAAAAACAGCCGGAGAGAAAAGCCACCAAAATCACGGACTTATGGTCGGTTTATGAATTCCGGTTTATCCCTGCAAACACATCCGGGTTGTGATTGCCTGCTCTCGGGTCCACGTCACTGCCCTTTTCCTTGGAATTTCCTTTTGCACTTGGAGGGTTTTGTCACAAGCGAGCTGGTCGCATTTGACTGCCCCCAATTTGAAAGGAGAAGAAAGAAGTTCGATGCCGCAATTTAGGCATACAGCAAGAGTATGCATTGTAGAATTGTACCACCATGATCATTTTTGTCCCTCCGATTAATTCCATTATTTTCTTATCTCAAAAAGAATTCCATCATTTAAAATTTATTATATAAATTATACAACAAGGTGTGGAAATGTCATACTATCACATCGTTACATAGGGGGTGTTTTGCTAAATTTATTTAAAAAATCTTATAAATTCATATATCTTATTTTGAAAATTATAAGATATTAGATTTTTTTTAAAATAAATGTTTAAATTATTTAGATAAATAAGATTTTAAAACTTATAAGATATCAGTAATAACAATTTTGTAATTAATACGATTAAAATAAAAAAAGCTTGTTAAAATATTTTTAAAAAAAATTAGGAACTCCATACTTTTTTAACAAAATTTATATAAACTTCTAATACTTTATTTTATAAACTTATAAACTCTTTTTAAAAAAAAATTACCAAATACTTCTACACATCTTATAAACTCTCAAATATCTTATAAAATATTTTGATCAACTTGCTCGTCCAAACACCCCCCCTACTTAAATATATTCTCATCCACATTATTTGGCAAAACAAATAAAAGTTTCCCTAGTAGTTAGCTATTGTTATGAAATTATTGGAAATGGATGTCCATTTATATTCTTATCTCACATCATTTTCTTAGAAATTTTTATCCTCCTAATTCATGTTTTGTATTAAATTATGTTTCATGAATCTCCCATTTTATAACTTTATAAATTAGGGAATGTGGTAACTTATCTGGAAAAAATATATATTACTATTGAAATTAATTATATATCTCCTGTTTTATAGTCAAGTTTAATCATCTTGACATAGTTTCATAATACATTATTGCTAACTTTGTCTTTGTAAAGCATAGTGAAAGTTAAAGACTTTATCGTTCAAATGATATCGAGGTAATATTGAGGTCACCTCATTAATTTCTTTTCTTATGGCTAATCTTACTAAATTTGAATCTGCATCTCTTGATATTTTTGAAAACATATTAAATGTGTATCTCTTAATAATTTGTGTATGGATGGTAATGGAGTGGGTTTGGCAGGACCAAAAAATCTACCTTGCCTAGCGTTACTTTAAATTTCTAACTCGGCAGGTTCAACCCACCAAACCCTTTTTTTTTTCCTTTCTTTTTTCATTAAAATATATAAATTCACAACTCACATGTTTTCAAAATTAATTAAAATAAACATACACAAAATATATATATATATATACATGTATAGAAAATTAGAATTCAATATATAATAAATTTCTAACACTATTTTTTGAAATTTAAAATATAATATCCATATTAATTGATTTTAGTATATTCTCCATTATTTTGATGATGTTTGAATGAGTACAAAAGTATTATTTATTTGATGAAATGTATGTGCTATTACATATCCTAATTCTTTATTATTTTATGTACATGTATTATATATAATATATAACATAGTATATATATTTATTATGCAGAGCGGGTTTGGGACTTCTAGGTGGGTTTACTTAAACCCATAATCCGCCTTAGACCCTACCGAATCCATTAAATTAGAACTTACAATCCACCTTCAAATCTATTTATTTGACTCATAACCGCCCCATTAAAAGTAGATTCAAGGTGAGGACTCGATCTATCCGAAGTATAGCCATGCTTAAATTTGTGCTTTTAATGTGGTGCTAACGAACATTATTCTTTTACTTATAGAATTTAAAAATATCTTATTGAACTATATCAAGCATCATTGAACAAGGAAAATAAAAGTGTTGAAGTAAATTTCACAAATCTAATTGATGATTTGGGTGATGATAACAATACTAATGATATTGATATAGCACATCTTGATGTGATTGATTTCTTTGAACATTCAAAAGGAAAGAATTGATTGGCAATGCAAAGATTCAAGGTAAACAAATCTATATTAGATTTATAATTGCTTTAAAGTTCCTCTTCATGTCCTTATTAATCTAATATTTTTGTCTAAAAAATGTACCTTTTGTTGATTTAGTAATTTTGTTATGAAATACATTTATTTTTAATTATCTTCTGTATTTTTTTTTCATGAATTGGAATCAACAAAAGGGAATGAAAATGTATGTCTTATTGATAATGGTACGCACACATACAACACATAAAAGTAAGAATTATTTCTTCCTTTTGAAATGGGGAGAAACAAATGTTAATACCATTAGTACTAGTGCAAAATTAATTAAAGGCACAAGTAGAGCCTTTAAAAGATATGGTTTCCTAAAAGAAAAAAATTAATTATACCGAATACACAACAAATATATATATATATATATATGTTCCATCTCTTTCTTCGAGCCAATATTATACTAAGGGAATGTTTGAATAGGTTTTCCTGAAATAAAATCGATTTAGGGAAGCGCATCCAAACATGCACGCTTTTTTTACTGTAAAATGAGCCATATGAAAAGCCAAGAAACCCCATTCATGTGAGCCCTAAATTACCAAAAACCCCCGTCGTTTCTCATTGTCCAATGCATTTGACCGAAATTTGCAAAACATTAGCGCCTCCCCCGCACCCGCCAACCCCCCGCCCCAAAAAAAAAAAAATTCTGTATTTTATCTTTATCTCCATCACCTTCATTTCCCCTTACTAATCATTTTTCAACAATGTTTTCACCATCACCTTCTTCCCCATGTTTAGATATGAAAAAATATATGATAATTTAATATAAACAAAACCCAATTAAAAGAATGATAATTTAATACTATTATTAAAAATAAATATTAAATGAGGAATGATGAAATCGACCATGCTTGTTTATGTTTTTGTCTTTAGCTTATTCTAATGAAGTTGAATTATCTACTTCATGTTACATAATATATGCTTTAATGTATTGTATAAAAATTCCAGTCTACTTGCACAAATTTTGTATATAACTATTTATTATTTTTTTATTATTTTATTTTAATTTTCAACTACCATAAACATTAACATTATATTAATCATATGTAAAAATTCAGTTCATTAGTCACAGTTTTCATTTCAATTAGTGTTATGTTTGTAACGACAAATTTTCTTATATGTAAAAATCAAAATTACAAAACAAGAAAAATTTTGCAAATAAATTCAAAATCAATCAATTAATTAATTGTGGATTCTATTTTTAATATACTTATCTAATTCCTCATTTCCAAATATAATCTTGAATTTAACGAGCTCCGAGAAAAAATGTCTTAAACGCTGTAGATTTTCCTTAAATTTGAAAATAATACCAATTCGAGGGCTTTGCACCTTAATTTTGAATCATACACCAAAAATATATGAATTTCGCGAAAAATACCTTGAACGTTATGGGTTTTCTTGAATAAAAATAACGCCAATTCGAGGGTTTTGCACCTTGATCTCGAATCAAACACCAAAAATATATGAGTTTCGTGAAGAACACCTTGAACGTTGTGGAACACCTTGAATAAAAATAACGTCAATTCGAAGGCTTTTCACCTTGATTTCAAATCAAACACTAGAATATATGAGTTTGTGAAGAACACTTTGAATGTCGTGGATCTCCTTGAATAAAAATAACACCAATTCAAGAGCTTTGCACATTAATTTCAAATCAAACGCCAGAAATATATAATGAACACTTTGAATGTCATGGATCTCCTTGAATAAAAATAACACTAATTTGAGGGTTTCGCATCTTAATTTCGAATCAAACGCAAAAAATATATGAGTTTCGCGAACAACGCCTTGAACGTCGTGGATCTCCTTGAATTTAGTTGAGAGAATTGCTGGACTTCTTTCAAGTTTCTCTCACATACTGGAATTTGTATTGTGTCAACTGAACTGGAATCACCCCTTTATATAGGTGCTTGAAGGAAGACTTTTTGATTGACTTGAATCCTTCAAAACTATCTCTTTGATAAGATAATATTATATATCAAGAGATAATTTGAAATATATTTGATTTGATAATATTAAATATCAAAAGATAATATCAGTATCAAATATCTTTGACTTGATTGGTCCATAAATTTAGATACTTTATCTTTAATACGTGTCAATACTAGATTTGAATATAAAATAAATATTAAATTATTAATTAAAATTAGCTATTTATCTTTTGGAATTAGATTTAATATATCCCAAAATTTAAATAAAAATTTTTAAATTAATATTTAATATATTATTTTACATGTATCACTTCTCAATTGGTCAAAATTTAATATGTTTACAAATGCCCCCACTTCAAGGTTTGAATCAATCCCAAAAGATAAAAGATATTACACAATTTCATTTTCACCATATAAACAATAAAAAATCATTGATTTTGATTGCTACAATAAAAAATATTTTTTCCAAAATATAAACAAACATACAAAAACTCTCCAAAATAAATTTTTAACTATTTTATAAAATCAAATCAAATATTTATTACATTCTCTAACTCCACTTTCAAAATTCGTTTTGTAAAACACATATCATAATCAAATATAAAACACCACCAAATATTGGCTAACAATGTTTTCAAAACCAGACCAGACAAAGAACCGGCGACGTTACTGGTTACTGGTTTAACCGGTTGGAGCGGTTGAACCACCAGTTCGACGGGTATAACTTCATAATGATGTAATAATTATTTTTAATTTTATAAATATATATAATATAATTAATATATTGCAAAAAATAAAAAAAATCCAATAAATAGAATTAAATAAAGAAAATTTTCTCCATATGTTAATCATTTTTTTCCCTTCAAATGGTTCTTTAGAAAATGCCATTTCTCTATTAATCAATCACAAATATATAATCTAATTCAAATAGCAACACACAACTATTTAATATTAATACAAATGGGCATCCCTTCAAGTTTCAAGTTCAATATTTAATAAAATAAAACAAGTTTTTACATATTAAATATCCAATATATTCCAGTAAAAATTAGTAAAACAACAATAAATTTAACCATCAAGTATCTAAAATATAATCACATCATTAGATTTCAAATAAATAAACTTAAGTTTCAA
>JACGDI010005432.1:77484-130633 GCA_014898725.1 Jacaranda copaia
AGGTCGAACCCCTCGGTATTGATGACACGTGGCAGCTGATGTGACCGCTGCCAATTGATGTAACCGCTGCCAACAACTCCAATAATCTTGCCAACAACTTTGGCAGGGACGTGCTCCTATTGGCATGATTATGCGGGAAAATAGGAGATTGCACCACCGGCACAGTACCGGGATCTGGACAAAGAATAACTCCCAACCTTCTATCATGGGAAAAGCCAAATACACCTAATAAGGGCACTTGGGTAAAATAACTTTAAGACAAGCCTTTACATTACCAGTAATTTTGGCAAGATGTTGCTTCATTCGATTGATTCCTCTACCACTGATTGCTTGATTGCAATATAATATTTGAGAGTTTGAGTCTTGCCACTTGAAGGTATCTCATAGCAATGCTTCCATGCTACGTCATTCCTTTGACGAGGATTTTGACCACAACTTCCAGATTGTTTTACTGATTGTGATTGGTCTAATGGCGTAGGTGGTGCAAAGGAAATGGCATTTTCCATGTCCTACAATTTCAAGAAAAGAAACTTTTAGTACAACAATAAAATAGATCAACTATAACATGTTAAATACAATTGAGATAAATAAAATAAAAATAGTAATTGCTCATCATCCAATAAAATATTTTTTCAAGAGTTCAATTATTCATTTCAATAATTTATGAATTAGTCAAATGTAGATACTAAAATTTTTAATTTTCATATTCTAGATTCCATTTGAATTTTAGTAATTATAATAAAATTGAAAATCCATCAATTGTTAAAGAAAATTAAAACTGTTACGCAAAATCAAATACCATAAACTTTGCCTAGTTAATAATTTTAATAATTCACTTCATGATTGAATCAATATAAATACTAACATTTTTAATTTTCTTATTCTAATAAAATTGAAATACTAATAAACCTGATTCTAATAATTATAATTAAATTGATTCTAATAAGATTTTATATATTTTTAATTTTATTACAATAAAATTATTAGAATCAATTGTTAAAATCAATTTATTAGAATAAGTTTTATTATAATAAAATTTTCTTATTCTACTAATTTTCTTGCCTAGTAATTATAATAATCAATTATTAAATCAAAAAAAATCTGAAGAAAGATAAAAAAAGAAAAGAAAAGAAAAAAAACCCTAGTAGCAAGAAAATTTTCTACTTTGAAAGAGATGAAAAATCTTGAATCTAAACTACCTAATACCTAAACATACTAGTGGAGTATCAATACAAAGCAATAAGCACATTAAAAATAGTGTGGAAATTAAAAAAAGAGGACATTCTTGAATGAGAGTGGGCTTACCATTTAATGTTCAAATATTGAAGTTGAAGAGGATGAGCTATGAACTATGGAAAGGAAATTTTGTAATATGCTCTCTATTTTTTTTTAAATTTGCAGTAGCAGCAGTAATAGTAGCAGCCAATAGAGTAGAGAATGGAGAAAGAAAGGAAAGGAAAGCTGAAACTGGAAAGGAAAGGAAGCTATCCCGGTGAAGCTTTGTTTGTGTATTTGTGTATTGTTTTAACTTTTAACTTTTAATTTTTAAAAATTAATAGTCAAAATAATTGGTTTACCAAGTCAAAATAAGTGGCTCAAATTTTTGCAATTTAAAAGTAAAAAAAACCTAATAAATAAAAAAAAAGTGTGAACCGGTCAAGAACAAGTTCAACCGATACCAGTTCAATTGGTTCTTGACCAATTCTCAACTGATTAATTTCTAATCAATTTTTTGACATAATTCGAACTGAACGAGCCATCGATTACTGGTCGAACCGACTGGTCCATTTAGATTTTTAAAACCATGTTGGCTAAGTGACAAATCCATGTCTAGCAATAGCTTGAAGTTGTCAACTTAAGTTCCACTAAGAAAAGCATGCGCAAGGAAAAAGCCAAAAAGAAAAAGGAGCGATATGGGAATAACAAGGAAAAATTAAAGTGGTAATTTGACGAAAAACCCGAGGACAACACGGTAATTTAAAATTAGGAAGCAACGCGCATACGAAGGCAACTAGGCAAGCATCTCATCCAGCTACAATACCGCTGCTCTCAAAAGTCTTCCCCTATTCACATCCGTCAGATTTGATCCAACGGCCCAACAAAAACCCTAATCACACCCCTAGTTCTTGAACTCCATATATATGAGCGCATCTTACACTGATAGCGTATCAGCGTTCGCTCTCGTACGGTTGCAAGTCTCGAACTCTCTCTCTGAGCAATCGGCGGGCGAGAGAACTCACTGTTTTCACTCGTATTCTTTCCAAGGTAAGCCTGTGTTCTGTCTCTGTGAGTTACCCATGTATATGCGGGCGTAGATTTTACAATTGTATTTTATGTTATGTGATTGAATTTTATCTGTTCATGTGAGTTTCGTGATTCCTGTGTAGAGATTTTGTAGATCTGTTGAACTCGTTGAGTTATGATGACCAATTTTAGCTGCATGTTTAATTGAAGTAAAGAAATTATTTCTGTGCGTCTATAGCATCTATCCCGTGCAGATGCTATTATTCAGATCTGAACGTTGATATGAGACAAAAGGAACTATATTTTATTGGATCAAATTGTGTGTATTTAACCGATTTGTTCAATTAACTAGTGTTTCTGCATCTCTTGATGTGGATATAAAACTCTCTCTCGTGTTTATCTTCTTCGGGGGTGTAGGATAATTTAGAGTCTGTGTAAAGGTCACTGCTTTGGTTCTGTGGAGGCCTGTAGGTCTTTCTATTTTGATAATTTGTTGTGGTACATTCAGTTTTTCTTAGGTGAAAAATATTTGTTCCATTATATCTTTCCATTAGATGATTTCTTTAAACTTTGTTATTTAAGATGACATAAGATCCCCTTAATTTTGGAAAGCTAGTAATAATTATTTGCTTGAATTGCTTGAAAATTGTGATTGTTAAATTTTTGAGAAAACTGAATTTTCACAATCATGATCATTTTTCCCAAGTAGTTCTAAACTTGAAGTTTCTTTGTGCTGTTGCTAACATCTTTGACTGAAACTGGATCCGTTACTTTTAAGCACTAATTTGGACATTTCTGCAATGACAACTATCTGACTGTATTTTGCTGTGGCAGCTTACTTTGAATTTCAGCATGGGTAAAGAGAAGGTTCACATTAACATTGTTGTCATTGGCCATGTCGACTCTGGGAAGTCGACCACTACTGGTCATTTGATTTACAAGCTTGGTGGTATTGACAAACGTGTCATTGAAAGGTTTGAGAAAGAGGCTGCTGAGATGAACAAGAGGTCATTCAAGTATGCCTGGGTGCTTGACAAGCTTAAGGCCGAGCGTGAGCGTGGTATTACCATTGATATTGCCTTGTGGAAGTTCGAGACCACCAAGTACTACTGTACTGTCATTGATGCACCTGGACACCGTGACTTTATCAAGAATATGATTACTGGTACCTCACAGGCTGACTGTGCTGTCCTCATTATTGACTCAACGACTGGTGGTTTTGAAGCTGGTATTTCCAAGGATGGTCAGACCCGTGAGCATGCATTGCTTGCATTCACTCTTGGTGTCAAGCAAATGATCTGCTGCTGCAATAAGGTTAGATAACACATACACTTACATATACTTGATTCTGTTGATATTCTCTTGTATCTCATGTTTAATTGTTGTAATGTCTAACTTAATGACATCAATGCTACACAGATGGATGCTACAACACCAAAATATTCCAAGGCTAGGTATGATGAAATTGTGAAGGAAGTGTCTTCCTACCTCAAGAAGGTTGGATACAACCCCGACAAGATTCCATTTGTACCCATTTCTGGTTTTGAGGGAGACAACATGATTGAGAGGTCCACTAACCTGGATTGGTACAAGGGCCCAACACTACTTGATGCTCTAGACCTGATTCAGGAGCCCAAGAGGCCCTCAGACAAGCCCCTCCGTCTCCCACTTCAGGATGTCTACAAGATTGGTGGTATTGGTACTGTCCCTGTTGGTCGTGTGGAGACTGGTATCCTGAAGCCTGGTATGGTAGTCACCTTTGGCCCATCTGGTTTGACCACTGAGGTTAAGTCTGTTGAGATGCACCATGAGGCTATGCAGGAAGCTCTTCCTGGTGACAATGTTGGGTTTAACGTGAAGAATGTAGCCGTCAAGGATTTGAAGCGTGGTTTTGTTGCCTCCAACTCAAAGGATGATCCTGCTAAGGAAGCTGCAAACTTTACCTCCCAGGTCATCATCATGAACCATCCTGGCCAGATTGGAAATGGATATGCTCCAGTGCTTGATTGCCACACATCCCACATTGCTGTTAAGTTTGCTGAGCTTGTGACCAAGATTGACAGACGGTCTGGTAAGGAGCTTGAGAAGGAGCCCAAGTTCTTGAAGAATGGTGATGCTGGATTTGTTAAGATGATTCCAACCAAACCAATGGTTGTGGAGACTTTCTCTGAGTACCCACCACTGGGTCGTTTTGCTGTCCGTGACATGAGACAAACAGTTGCTGTTGGTGTTATCAAGAGTGTGGAGAAGAAAGATCCATCTGGTGCCAAGGTGACCAAGGCTGCTGCCAAGAAGGGTGCCAAGTGAATCGTGCTGGTTCTGGGGTTTGCTTCCAGTGCCAGTGAACTCTATTTTACTTATTTATTTCGTAAAAACTTTATTTTCATTTTTACTGCTATAGTAGGCCTAATACGTTGCATGTTATGTTTTAATTTTCTGCCTTGTATGTTGGGTAGCCATTCCCAGAATTGGGTACTCGACAGGCGGCGGCAGAAGATGGAGTCTTGAGTTAATTTTGGCTTTTGTGCTTTTTGGTCTGAGATGCCTCTTTACCTATCGGCCGAAGGTTTTTTTATTTGTCCTGTGGTTAATTATGATTCAACTTTCACTTTTTCATGAACTTCTGATTCTCATTATGCCTGAAACATTGTTGTTTGAGTTGATTTATGTGGGGTCTCTCATAAGTTGCTCGGGAGTTCAATAATCTGTTTTGTTACTCTCCTTAGCTGGAAACGACATTTAAACTAAGTTCTTCCCAGTTGGCATGCAAATCTCAATCCCTAAATTCTGGTTGATTGGGTTTGTCAAAGTCAACGTTTCTTTTGTACTGTTAAATGATCATGACTAAGGCTTCGTTGTAAATCTTCATAATACAAGAAATTCTGTTGTTTATAAGTAATGTTAAAAGCAGAAAAAGAGATGCTTAACAGCAGCCAAACTCTAATATGTAGCGCGTTGGCCTTTATACGGTCTTTGGAGTATATATTGACTAAGGAGTTGGGAGATAATAGTGGCGGAGAAAATGAAATCTCCATCAAAACCACCCTTGTATTATGATTGAAAGATGTAAATTCGAGGTGCACTCAAACTGAATTTTAGTAAGAATCATTAAAACAAATGAGATAATGATTATGTTTTATTTGATCCGGTAGAAAATGATTATGTTCGAAACTTGATGAACTCTAAATACATATGCACATAAAGGCAAAAACGGTTTACCCAAGCAAACATCTGGAGAACACTTACTATTACAAAATAGACACACAGTAGATCTAAGCTCTCCAGCCAATTCAGGAAACCATGCCACCATCCCTCACACATCCAATTCCAATTACAGGGAACATTGCACAGGTCAAACAATTTTCAACATTAAAAACTATATATATATATATATTTATAAAAGGAAAATTACTGATCTATGTAATGTGACATATACAGTAGGATATACTCCCAATAAAATTGAGACCATACCAAGGGCATTGTTCCCTACCCTAAACCTGAAGCTTTGACTTTACACCTTAGAAGCTAAATAGCTGAACTTGTTTCCCAATATTCCAATAATGAAACTGTCAAATGTACATTTGGCGGCACTGGCACTAGACCTTCAAGTCACCAAAAAACAAGGAGAAAAACATGAAAGCCCAACCTGTTTGAAGGACAGATGCTGGATTAGAAGACAAAGCATGCCAGAAATATTTCTGGAGGCGGCTTCAACTCTGAAAAATAAACAGAGTTCTATAACTCACCGATCAAGTATCTCCTGTGGAGGCAGTGCTTTGACTACGACCAAGTTATCTGCCAAATCACTGTTTTCCAACAGCAGGTATTGTAATTAGTTTGCTTTTTCAATTTAATGCAGAGACAGACCAACCAGGAAGCAAAAGTGAGACACCATTACTTCTGAAAACTGTCCGCCACCCCAAATGATGATGCAGCTGCGTTCCAACTGAATACCGAATAAAAAGATATTTCCTCCAGATAGCCCCCAGTGGCTTTACTCAGAGTCTGAATCAATAGACAGATACAATCTTGGTCTTACAGAACGCCGTTGGCGAGGAAATGTAAAAGGACTATCAGATCCTTCCCTACTTGTCTTACCAGTCATATTGTTGTCCATACCTGGCAAAAAGGTTGCTGCCAATACAGAAATTGAAAAGAAAAAATAGAAATTAAATAGCAAAGAGGAACAATGATATCCATAAAAGGAGGTTGTCAAACTTGCACCCAAAATAACTACCAGAGAACTGGAAATGATTTTTATACTCATTTGGTTGACCTGTATGGCTCTTCCACAATTTTTCTGCTTTTCATTCCATTCTTAAATCACATGCAAGTAAAATAACTCACCTTTCCAAGCAAGATCTAGTTTTCTGACAGTTAGGAAAAGAAAAAATTGCAACTAATAAAATGTAAAATATCACCAAAGAACGGAGGTAAAATCAAACTAACTGCAGAGGGAGGGAGTAATTAAATATAAAATAACACCACATACTATTGTCTGCTAATGAATCCAAGGCACCATCCTTTGACTGTAATTCCTGTGCTGAACTCAAACCATTTGGAGCTGCAGATTCACACACACCACCTCCAACACCATCCCCAAGCCTGAGAGATATCCAGTCCTCAGAACCAATACCATTTGAAACATCCGGATGGTCTCTCAAATCTGACTGACCTGCTGATGCATCAGATGGCCTTGTGGGGAGGAATATTTGAAGTGAAGGATCATTGCCACCAAATGCCAAAGGATTATCCACTAAGCCATCATTAATATTAGAATGTTGACCAGTAGACTCAGGAGCAAGTGTAGCAGATCCCATGGCATTCTCTGGAGACAATGTATAGCAATTTATAGATGATGTGCAATTGAGAGAACCATGCTGCATGTCAACTAAAGGATCAGAAACATTGCCATCAGAACCAAATAGCTGAAAACTAGCAACTCCTGGATTACCAGAAGGCAACGACCACATATTACTCCCAAACTCATCATCGTTTGTATTGTAAAGACCAAGGCACGGACTTCCACCATTACCAAGAGCAGGATTTTCAAAATAAGAATCAGGAATCCCATGCTGTGGAGTTGGAAATAGAACACCACCAGTATCTTGTCCAGCATTCTTGTAAACAGTTCCAGAAGGTATTGGTTGTGGATCAATTTCTTCTTCTGAATCACTGAGGACAATCACTTCAGCATCTCCAGTTGACGCAGCAATAAACTGATCATTAAATTCATCTGGTGGATCAATGTGCAGGGACATGGACTCATATTCAGTACCATTAACTGCAGAAAAGTCAATAATTCCCCCACCATCCTGGTTTACACTAGCATCCTCACCATCCCTGCCACTGCCAGTGGCACTGCTGCTCATAGGAATTATATTCTGACCATTATTCTCGAAATTTTCTAGAAATCCATTTGCAGGTGAGATTCCCTGCACACTATGAGGCTTGTTAAATTCCCAGCAACCATGTTGGTTTTTCCTCATTCCAATTTTTAGAGCAGCATGACTATCAGAACCAGCTGCCTCTTTCATTGGTTTGGGTTCTAGTTCTGGTTCTGGTTTTGATTCTGCATCTGTTGGTGCATGGATGGTCCCATCAGGCAAATGCCATAGGCCAAGATCCCCAAGACTCCTATTATCACCCTCTGCCTTAGCACGCCAAGAGCCATCAGGCTTCACCTCAATTTCTGTTACATCTTCTCCACAATGATGCATCTGTAACGTAAATGAGAATCCATAACTTAAATTGCAAAAGGCAGAGAGAAGAAACAATTCAACTTAGGCATACAATAGTCAATACCATAGTTGTGATTCGATTAAAATATGGATCGATAATGATTTTCTCCAAGGAATAGTTCTTCAGACAAATTGGACATTGCCACTGCATCCACAGGCAGCATTTGAAAACATAAAGAGTAAGTCTGGAAAGATATATTTTAAATATAAATTTCTCCAAGCTAATCAACTTAGAATGCATCTCCTTTTTCTTGTACATTTGAAGCACAAAGTCTACAAGGAAAGAATCTCTGACAAACACAAACAAACAATAAGGCATCGAATTTACTTGCCTTCCTAGAACGTTGGTTCATTTCCACAAACACTTCAAGATCAAAACAGCCCATGTGTGCGCAGGGCTTAAATCTTCCAGCTACCTTCATTCTTAAGCCACTCATCTAAAGCATGCAGGAACAAGAATAAGGATATTTTTCAGTTTCATGACATGAGCAAAATAAGAACTTCCAGGAAAAAGCTCCACACCACAGGCATTTGTTGCATTAAGAAGAAGGTCGATTGGTGAATGCATAAACATAAATTTAAACAAAAACGTAAGTGCAACAAAAGTGAAATTAACAAGTTGATTGATTTTTACAGCACTGTAAAATAATTAATTGGACTTATAAGAAGATAAAACTGTTTCTGATGGAAGCCCAGTAAGTATTGTCCATCAAAATAGGAGAATTCACATTGAATCTCACCTCATTTATCACAAAACAGTTTTAGTCTACAGATCCCATCAGAGTTCTACTTGGAACTCATATGCAACGCTATGAAATAGCTGACGATTTTTCACATAACCATCCAGTATATGTAAAAAACGTTTAGTAGATGGGAAGATCCAGCATAGAAATGTAATTAGCAAGGTTGCTTTATCCATACAAATACATCTAGTAAGAGGGGACTATAGCACATAAGCCAATTATTAGTAACTAGAACAAAAGCAGCGTCTAGTGAATAACTGAGTATATTTTTCCAAACTGAAGAATATAGTGCTAGCACATTTTTCTGAACTACAGAATACAATGCTTTCTCCATGAAGCAGGAAATTTGATTAGTGATTAAAGGATTTTTAGGGTGCAAATGGTTCACTTATCAAATAAATTTTCAGAAGACTTACCAAAAACAAGGCCAATATCTTAACGAAGACAATAAAAAAGAACAACAGAAACCCAAGTAGTCGTTTTCTACCTGAAAACCATTAAAAGTAGCTTTATTTTAATAACAAACTCATGGTGAATTTTGTAGAAATTCTGCCCTTGATTTTGGCCAAATTGTTATAGTTAAGCAAACATGTACCTTTTCACAGTAGCATCCTTTGAAGGCATGCATTTCAAGTGCCACAGAAATGTGAAATCACCTGTGCATGATGTATATTTGCCAATGGCACAACAGCAGATAAGCATTTTTCCAAGATACTCTTATCTAGATGTTCGGACAATGCCATGAGTCTGGCAAAAGTTCAGAAATTATGAGCAGGTGAGGGAAATATCTCACCAGTATGAACTTTTAGTGCAAAGAAGTGGGTTAAGAGGCAGTAATAAACAAATTACCAAGATCAAAATCAGTTAGGGTATAACTTTTTTTATCGAACAAAGGCTCTTAAAAGTGCCTGAAGTAGAGAACGCTACAATAAGAGATACCTGCCAAAACTCCAATCCACCCCCCCCAGGGGGGGGGGGGGGGTTGGGTGGGGAACCTCCAGAACACAGATAACTCAGGGAAGAGAGATTTGGAAATGGCATATGCATCTTGACCAAATTCAATATTTTTAAAGCATAATTAAGGTTATCTGCTTCTAGGACACAGACCGGGGGCCAGAAAGTAATCAGACAGAAGATTTTCAGATTCAATTTATATTGCACGGCCAAGTTTCCCTCTTGCTGTCAATGCAGTGGAAACCTCTGACAAAACTATGCAAACAAGCAAGCATAGAAGTGAAGCAACACGCAAAGATCACATAATGCACCCAGTGCAGACTTCATAGCTCCGCTCATATGCAGAATGTTAACAAAGGAACAGCAATGTAAATAAATAATAAATCTTTTTACTTGCTCTTTTTGAAACTACGCCATAGCAACACCACTTACAGGACAACGGAGATTGACTGGAATGAAATCAGCAACAACTTCAATATCACTGTCGCTATCAGCATTTTCAGTGGCAGCCCCACCTCCAACACATCTACGAACACGAGCTAGCGCATCCTCAAAATGCTCACCATCAGCCTCTTTTGGTATCATGTTCAGAATCTAGAGAAAAAATAGCCCAAATACCATTAAGTTTCCACCAACTACAAAATTGTAACAAGTTTAGGGATGCACAAAAATTCCACAAATTTCTCATCTTGGAGTTAAATAACAATAAAGAACAAGCCCCTCGTCTTTATAGGGGCAAATTCAAGGAAAAGATTAAATAAGTAGAATGCAAACTATACAACCAAACAAAGAGAAACAACAGTTTAAAGGAAGCAACAGAAGATTAAACATGTGGCCAAGGCCCAAAAAACTCAGAAGATTCAGATAACCCAGATAAGCAAATAAAGAGCCATCAAAACTTAATTAAAATGATATGATGAGATGTATTCATATATGAAAGGCACAGATCAGATTCAGAACAGCACGATCAATGAACTAAATACTTCTCTCCAGCATTAATTTGATGTAACCAGAATATCCATGTTCACAAAGTACATAAAAGATATACCAAAATAAAGATTTTAGGAAGATCAACTCAGCTCACCTGGTGCAGTGTACGCTTCTTTACAATTCTAACTCCAACACAGAATATTCGAGCATCACATCCTGATAAGTATATCTTATTAATTCCGTCTCTAGCGCATGGTGTAATCTGACAAACAACAAGACACACTAAGGAAAACCTAAAAACTAAAAGATCCATATATAAAATCAAGAGAAACATGATTGAAAAATTAATCGAGTCATCACCCAAATCCCAACAGCTAAAACGAGAAAACCCAACAAAAAAGGGGAAAACATTAATAAAGAATGAAGTAAAAGTTAATATGAAAAGGTACCTATTGAGAACTAAAATCATTTTAACTATGTGGATAAATTTTCAAATGGATTTGTGACAGCAAAAAGAAAACTATGGCTTGATCTCATATTGTCCTGCATAGTTGTCAATTCTAGATTTCTCAAATACAGCCACTACCCAAAGAAAGCATCATCTCTGTCCTACCACTTTATGGCCTTAGGCAGAGCAAACTGGAAAAAGAGGATGCATGCAGCCAGCCCATGACAAACATGAAAAAGTTTGCTGAGATAGTTTAAATTAATTGTCCATGCATAATTTGCTAGAAGCTTAACAAAACAGTTGCCTTCTCCATGGTAATTGTGTAAGAAAATGCATAAAATTGTGAATCTTAGGGACAAAAAGAAAGCAAGCTTTCTTTAAACTGCATGCAAGGTGCATGACAAAAACAAGATCGGAGTTGAATTTTACAATCAAAACATTCTTCTGCAAGAACAAAAGCACAACTCATAGACAAGGATCAGTTCCTTAGTACAATAAAAAAATTAAGAAAATTTTAATTCGGAAAGAGAAAACTTACAATAGGTCCATCATCTCGACCATTTGCTCCAAGCAGCTGAGAACCTGGTCTGTTAATTGCCCTCACTGGTACACCTGTTGAGTAGAAAAGAGCAAAATTTTTTATCATAATGAGCAAGGGTGGCAAATATCTTATATAAAGGAGAGGTGGATTACATAAGAGCTCCATCACTTACATCACAAAGGGGGAAAAAGGAAAAGAAAAAGGGAACAAAAGGTTGGATAGACCCAAAAAAATGTACCTTTGAGCAATGCAATACAAAATTAAAATGCAGAAAATGAGTAATACAATACAAAACTGGAATGCACACGAGTAATCAGTCCTGAAGAAATATTTCATTCTGGTTTTACACATGTACAAGCAAACAACACCTGACTTGGCACCGCACACAAAGCATAACAATGCATTAGCCTTAGATATCCATCTCCATGTACACGTCAAAAGAAAGATCATTAACAAAGGAAGCCTGGTAGTACCAAGAAAGATTTAAGCTTTATATTTTCACTAGATTTAGAGTTCACAATTGAGCAGAGGATAGCATACCATTAATCTGTAGATCTGCATATTGCGGCCACTGCATTCTAAATGTTACCTTGTCATTAAGGAGCATGCACCATGCCTAATTATCACAGCACATCAATCAAAATCATGTAAGAAATCAAGCATATTCTAAACAAATATTACATATGATTGTTACTATTAAGTGGCATCCTCACCAACCTGAACATCATAATCTTGTTTTGATAACAAGTCCTTGTCTCCCCGTGTCAGTTGAAATGTTTTCTCAATGTTCTGGCAAGTATTAGAGCTGGAAAGCCACATATGAGTATCATATGCCGCTAGTTTGATAATAATGGCAAAACCAACTATACATAAGCATAGAAAATCTCAATGACAAACAAATAGGAAGTAGACATTGCCTGGATACTCATTTATTTAATTAAGTTTGGATGGTAATACAAACATTTCATGTAAAACAAATAATTAAAAACTCATAGTATACCGTCATAAGAAAAAAGTTTCAATGGTAACATGCAATTGAAGAATTTTAATCTTAGGGTAGATAGATTATCATACTTTTGCAAATGAAGAATGTTGACTACGGCAATAGCTTTACTACTGAATGCGTTTAAAATAATTCAAAAGAATGCCTGTCATATATATGAAGCAATACATTTTATTATATCATAGAATAAATTACAAGGACTGCCTATACACGAGCATAATTATTTCTTTTAGAAATACAAAAACATCATTTCTAAGTTAATGCTTTTTACCCATCTCTCCCTTCCGCTGAAAATGATGTCATCTGAAAATTTGATCAGCTTCCTAATATGCCCCTGATCCAACTTTATGACTCCTTATGGACCAGGATTCCAATAGGTCAAACTTGAAAGGGTTCTTATTGTATGACTACAAAAACTAAATTGAGTGTCATTCTTTTCTCTATTTGTTAGTATCTAGTAAAGCATTATTCCCTTTATCAATTAATTTTCCTTTCTTTTCCAATTCATCAACAATTCAAGACTTTTTTCTGTAACAATGTTTTTCATTTCTTTTCCCACTTACCAACATGGCATACTTCACTGTTGATCCATTGTCAGCATTTCAACATGTAGCCATAATTGTTTACTCTTCCTTTAATTGTTTCTGTTGCAGAACGTTAAAATGCCTGAACTGCCCATAAAGGATGAATTTCTTGACAGGAGTATAAAAGATGGCATTTTATCACACATGATTGCTGTCTTGTTTCCCACAATTCAAATTTGCTCTATCCAAATCTCTCTGCTAACATCGCCAAAGCCTTCTAGACAATCCCAGTCATAAACTAGCTTACGAATCAGCAGCGACTATGAAAAGCAAGTGTCCATTTATTCTCTAATTTAATAATTGGAGCCACCAGAAAAGAATACAAACCCAGGAAACAGCATGAAATCAGTAAGAATAATATAAATCATAACCCCTCAACAATGTTAATAAAATTAGTATTTAAGCTCCCCCTATTCCATCATGTTCCATAAAACCAGGCTCTCCAGCATACCATCATAGTCCCTCCCTAATTTGAATTCAAAACTTAAGATGCCACAAGAGTTAGTATTGCCTTGAATTTGGAATTTTATGTTTCTTATATGGAGTAATGTAGGACTAGAAATCGTATTTTGACTTTTAGGATTTTGTGGGGTTTTTAGAATCATGAAACTATACATGCGATGGAAATGAGAGCAAAATGAACAACAATAGTCAAAAACCTCCAACAAGAAACAGAAAAAGAATAACTCAAACAGTAAATGAACACATAACCAGCTGCATATCACCTGCAAAGTAAAATACATTTGCTGTCACAAGGCACTCCAAACAGCTTAGCGCAATTATCTCACAAGCATTCAGGCTCAGCAAGTAAATAGCATCAACATATTACTGTTGTAAATCTTAACCTTAGAATTAAACTTGTTGATAAAGAAGGATATAACATCTGCTTACCCATCTGTGGGACTAGGAACATTTGCAATATTCAACTTCACAGGAAACAGAGGATGTGTGATTGTCTCCCAGAAGCTGTATATTTGGAAAACCATCAGGCATCTAAAGAATTTGCTCAATTTAACTCAAGAAAGCAAGAAACTACATGCATCCTGAGCCTCACAAGTCACAATGCACTATATAGGAACATATCTTGTTCCCTAAGCTGCTTCATATAGAAAAAAGACTATCTGATGAATAACTAGTCAATCCCAAAGCTGAAAGAACAGTTGATGCTTTAACCATAGTCTATCTGATGATTAATAAGCCAAGCATCAACATACCGCAAGGAAAGAGCTTGTGAGAATGAGGCATTACTTGGCGTTTAGGAGCCCAAACCCAGAAACCAAGAATCTCTTAAACCAAGAAACTTGTATATCATTTATAAAATGGCCACTTAACAAAATATGGGATGATGCTACGACTTCATTTCAATTGATCCTATATGCTAGCAAGCAATTTTTAGATGTTCTCCAAAAAGTAGTTAGCATGGGCAAAAGGGAAGACAAATTACAATACTACACCTCCAATTGCCTGGTACTACCATTCATCATCAACTGTTTAACCAACGTTAATATGCTCAACAAACAAATAATTCATTCCAGTTATTTTATTTGAAAAGCTTTAAACCAAAAGCTTGTTAAGAGCCTCTAGAATCTTGATAGCATCTACTTTTTCTCCCTTTACTTTTAGGTTCAGTTACTTGAGTTGCATGAAAGAGAACGTGAATATCAAGATATGACTTAACTTCAGATTGTAACAACGGCATTATATTGTAGATTATTGTAATTCTCAAAGAAATGAAAGTGAGGCAGATCATTGAGGAATACAAAGATAAGCTAGCTGAATAAAAAGGTATTAAAGACAGGTGTGTTTCTTTGCAGAAGAAACAAGTACGGAAACCTAACAAATTAGTATTAAATGAGATAAATGAACTGAAAATCTAATAGGCCGGTATTAAATGAGATAAATGGATTGAAAATTTTATGGGCTGTTGTGAAGAGACAAGTTCTGAAAAGGAACAATCAGCTTGAACGCATAAGAAATTCCAAAATAGCAGCAAGAGGTAAGTCTACTGTTATGTGCTAGTGATGATCATGCAATCATTGCCACTTACGGATCAGCACGATTCAGTCTACAAATTTCACAGTAAAAAGTCTCTGGAGGATTTGGTAGAACACCGTCCATGGGTTTCTCTGGAATCACCACACATGCTATGTGCTGCCAGACATTACACCTAGGATCTTCACACTGCACCAATCCGTACATTGTTACAATCATACAGAAGGGTCACCAAGGCCTAAAGGAATTTGGACTCAGAAACTTTAAGGTCACATGAAATAAAAATTTATCAAGAAGACTAAATCACAGACCAAGCAATCACATGAATATCAACTTTTTAGAACTCCAATTGGAAAAATGTATGTGCACCTTGACCATTGAATCAGTTGGCAATGGGCTTCCACAGAGACAGCGTATCTTCTCCATTTGGTAAGAATCTTCAAATTCCTCTTTAGGTTTCACACTACTACCATCTGAGACGCCTTGTGACTTTGGTGCCAACTCAGCAGGCCCAGAGACCTGCATTTTCCTGAATATAGCAACAAGAAAGGTTTGGCATGAGATCATCTAGTTCGATAGAAGAATGCTGCTCCCTTCATACATTCTAGGATACCTATTTATTTCCAGCATTACAATTCTCTCATTCTTTACTGTCCCTATTTATCCTCCACTTCCTTGATTCATTCTATTCTCTTTCATCTACTCCCCAACCAAGGTCAGAGATAGAAAATCTTAAGTATAGTATGACTTTCCATTCTGGCCATTAAAATAGCAGAAACGGATGATAAAAATTGTAGTCATAGCTTGGTGATGCAAACAGAAGACAAATTAAATATCAAGATATTAAGGAACAAGAATAAACCTCCCTATGCACATTTTAGTATGAATCATGTTTCAAATGGAAAATAACACCTGTAAGTGTCATCAACTAGCTTTGCCACTTCATCCTTTCCAACAGGATTTTTCTTCGCCCACATTCCTGAAACTGTTAAACAGACTATTAGAGTGCACCAATGCATTGCATGCAATCAAATGTGAAATAACAGGAAAATAGATTCATGACACAATCAAAGTGCGCGATTACAAGCACCTCATATTTCAGTTACAAATGCCTAAGGAGCATGTTGTAATATCTTTGTCCACAGATAAATCATTTGTTTATTCCCACCATCCAAGCAAGACTCCAGCAAATTCATTTAATTCTTTTGTAAGCAATGCATTCTTTTAACAAACTTAAAAAAGGAGATTGGAACTTCATACAAGTCATTTCATTAGGAAAGCAGCAACTTGCTCAAGAATTTTCTCTGTTATCTGCATTATCTTGTATTCTGTTTTCCAAGGATCTAATTTTGGTATTTCCGTTGCACAATGAACATTAAAATTATGGAAACAAAAATTACTAGGCACACTATGGATGCTAATTGCATTAGCCAGAAATTCTATGTTCAATTTGGTCAGGCAGCAGAAGAAATTTACATACTGCATATGAAAAGAATATTTGATGGTGGATATGAAAATTGGTGTATAAAATATCAATCACAAGAAAAGACGCTGCTAACATATTGACAAGCTAATTTAATGGCTGCTCTTTAAACCCAAAAACGCGCATGCGCGCGTGTGAGAGAGAGAGAGAGAGAGAGAATCAGATTGTGCCAAAGTATTCTTTTCAGATTTAGAAGTACATAATAGAATAAACACAAACACACATAAACACATGCACCTTATAAGTGCATGTATAAAATGCAAATAGCTACTCTTGTTACAACAATTTGTTAAATTCTAGGAAGCTACAGTAATGAAGAGATGGTATTGTCGTTTACCTCGCTCATCAGAGAGAATAGCCAATATTCGATCAACGAGGTCCTGTGTCAAGCCAATGCACACAAACATAACAACCTTATTTTATGAAACAAATAGAAGCAGAAAATAACACAAGTGGTATAATTAATGCAAGAAAAATGAATGATTATGTGAACAAAGCCTATTAATTAGTATAAATTTAAATAATCTGGAATTTACTATTTTAAAAGCCAAATGTGGAACCAAGAATTAAACAAAGCATTCTACATCCAGATTTCCAACCATTCAAGTGATGCAAACAATTAGATAAGTTACTTAGCTAACTGGAGAAGACCAAATCCCATAGTACTCCGTTCACATCAATGTTAAAAATTGTACGGCAAAGAATAGCAAAACAATAGATCCCTTTTTGTCTAATCCACTCAATAACAGAAAAAATAAACAAAGGGGAGGAGAGTAGCAGCAGCATTATAAGCTCCTTAATATAGAGATTCATTCACCACAATCAGCAAAATACAATGGACATCTGACCTGCTTCTTTCCCTGCTTTGAAAGCCCCAGCTGTGTAAGGACATCCTTCAGCTCCTTTATTCGAAAATATGCTAATTTGTCCTGCAAGACCAAATAATATCATCCACACCTCTCACAAAATGGAATATACTTGCTAAGAGCACACAAAAGCACCATCCCAGTTACCCTCTTCTATAACAAGACCAAGTCCAGCAAACAACAAAAAGTTGCAGAACAATAAAGGGAATCCTCTCTTTAGAGCAAGATCCTAACAAGCTAACAATAAAAAAAGTGCAAGGCAACAATTGGAAGCCTACTAGGAACATGAAGCCTTTCCTCAACAAAGACAGGTAGAACAAAAAGAATAACTGTGTATTATTCTTCCAGCAAAGTGGATCAGAAGGAAGGCCATTAAAGATTGAATGATGATCTGCCTTTCCATTGTCAATTCCAAGCTTAGAAAGGATCAAAAGTTTGATAGAAAAGTAAATTACTTTATATCCTCGGTGATCAGGCAACATTTTAAGCACGTCTTAGTTTACAAAGACATTCAGGTTCAATAAATTCATCTCAAGCCCAGTTTCCCATCATAAACCAAACAAAAGGAGAAACGTTCCCCCAAAACAAACAACAAAGTCAAATAGTATAACTTCCCATCCCTCCACTCCTACCAAACACTCCCTAATATATTATTCTTCTACTGCAAAGTTACAGAGAATATCATCAACTTTAGGCACTCATACCTTTTCAATGTTAGAAATGAACCTTAATACTAACATCCTCTCCTTGCATTCGCTGGGAATGCATACATATCAACATTTGTTGCTCAATGCTTGCATCACATGCATCTACATACACATTGGCTATCTCAGAATACTAATTAGTATCACACATCTCTCATCTTCTGGGGTCTAAAATCTATTGAAAGGAAATCTTTCTCAAGACAGAAGTGAAAGGCAATGGTTATCAGAAGCATACAGCTCCAATCAAGGATGTGTCCTCATGGTAACAAAAAGATTGCCTCTTGTTGGGAGCAAACAATGAGTTTATGATGGCTTATAGCTTAGACCCTCAAACAATTCATCCCTACTTTGGCAGACATTACGGTCAAATGAATTAGTCTAGGCAACCTTAAGCAACCAAGGTACCATACCAGATAGAAAATATTCCCTTGTAACTAGATGCTCCTTTTCTTGTTCAGGATGTCCACAAATAATGCTCCATTTCTCAAATATAACCATTTTCTTCAGAAACATGTCCTCAAAGAAATGATACAACAACAATTTACACGCAACCACTACTTATTGATTATAAAAACTTACAATGTTATCAAAAACTTCAGTTTAAAGAGCTTTCATAACTTCACCCTAAGGTACGTGGATATCCAAAATTCACTTTTTCAACACCTATGAGAAAGCTCAACATACAGCAAAGCCCTCAAATATAAAAATAAAACTAAATATGACATCTTTCATAACACAGTCTCTGGATTTCCACATATTTTAAAAGCTAAGAAAGTCATAATTTTATCCTTAGCTCCTATATTAAAGGATGAAGATGCCAAAATTTTCACCCAGAAGTCTGTATCCTTCAGAGTTGAAAATGTCAAATATTTTCTAGTCTGTACCATTCCGCAAGTAATAGGCAACAAACTAATACAATTCACAATCTTAGAAAAGGAGGAGGAGAAAGAGAGAAAGCATCATTAAAAAAATAGTAATCCAAACATATAAAAGCATTATCTAACAGTTAGACATCCTTCTAACAGTTTTCAAAAATGGAAATAACAGCACAGTGCCATCTTTCGGATTAAGAGAAAAGGGTAAAGGCCTCAAGATGCTTTTCACAAGATTAATTATCTTTCACAATCAGAGCACTCAGCATGTCCTGAATGAATTACCTTCCAAATACATTACAACTAGAAAGAAAAAGACGGCGAAAGGCAAACAAATCAATGAGGATCTGACAGCCATTGCAGAATTCATAATCGGCAGGAAAATGTTGATCACTTCAACTAATAAACAGAGAAACTCCAACTTCTCCATAAGCTAAAATCATCAAGACATGAGCTCAACTTCCAAGTCAATCTTCAATCTAATAACCACAACTCCTGGAGGTATTTTTTATGATAATAGATATTGACCAAGATAAAACAAACTCTGACACACTGAAAGTAGAGGACCAGAAGCAGATAGAGTATAATCTGCCACATGTTTAAGTATAGCTACCAGGTCTTTCTAGTTATTCGAACGGCAGATGGTCATGAAGATGTAGAGCATCAAATATTTCATGGTTCTTGCTCCTTCAGTTCTATGGTGTGGGAACAAAAAGTTTTATTTCACAAACTCCATCATAAAGCCCCTGGTCCCAGAGAAGCTCAGGACAAGGATATCATATAGTTTAAAACAAAAGGCTCCAAGGAAGTAATCAACAGATAAAATGTCACCATTCTACACCAAGTTAAATTTCATGGCTGGAAACAATTAGATGTCACCAAATATGCAGGAGATTTCGGCAGAAATGAATTGAGTGAGGAACTCAATGAAAAAAGGAATAGGACATTGCTTAATATATATGGAAATAACATGGTAATGGAGTCAGAGTTCCCAATCCGGATTTCAGTCTTATTTTTCATGATAGGCAAAGGAATAAATATTCAAAAAGACAAAAGATGACCTACTCTCCAGTCCTGCCTACTGGATCAGCACGATTACTACTTTCACCTCTCACTTCTTACCTTCTTTTAATGACCCGTAGTAAATGAAGATGAACCCCCAACTTCTCCAGCCAAGGAATGCTTTTCAAAATTACAACTAAATGTCATCGCTCTATAACAAATGGAAAGATCAAAATAAATGTTTCTCATTTATTCTGGAATTTGTGGCCAGTATGTTTAATGCATATGCTTTACTTTGTGCCAGGAGAACAATATGCTTATTGCTTAGGACAGAGGGGAAATGGAAAGATTAAGTAAGGGGATCTCAGATCTCAGGTAATGATGGATTGTGCAGTTTTCAAAGATCAAAAGTTGCAATGTAAGGCAGCTGCAAGAATGGACATGTGCACGCGAGTAGCTAAGGTGGTTGAGGTAGGTGGATAATGGGCAGGATGGCAGAGAGGACAGCGATGGTGGTTCAGAACAAATTGCATGAAGTGAAGGTAATGCCTTGTCATATTTTAGATCATGTACAAGCATTTCAGGGGAATCAATGCTATAATATGTATTCTCATCAATTGCTTGACAATTGTCAAATTCCAAAGTGTGGAGGAATAGGCGATCCCATATTCTTGGGATGTTCTGAGACTTCCCTAGGGAATGAAATATTCGAAGAATCAAATAACAGACGAGACTTGGAGAGGAATTTAGCAGAAATACCAATAATTTCCCTGGCACCAAAAACCATGAATATTAATCGAAGAAATCTTTTTATCAGAAAAATCACAAGTCGATTTTCAAGTCATGAACATCAAGAACTGTCAACTGAGATATTCAAGTTAGTCAATAGATAAATCACAGCATATCCCCTTTAATACTTTTGTAGGTCACCTAGAAAACTTGCAGACAAAATCACGGATATGGCAGGCCAGAGCTATGCTTCACAAACAAAAATTACAGGTATGGCAGGCAAGAGTCATGCTTATGCTTCAAGTGCTCATTTTAGCTAAAGCTGTGCAAAGACGGACAAGAAAAATATAGTTGCAACGGCTGACCAAGATCATGTACTACACATGCATCAGCATTAATTCACCATGTCCCATCATTCATTCATTGCATGAAGCAATTACTTGATGCAAGTTTCTACACCCATAAACAAGTTATGGGCACGGCGAATGTTATCCAAATTGCAAAAATAACCTCTTTCCAGTTCATCTACAAATAGTGAAGCATGGTTCAACATTCAATAAAACATGCCATTTCCGGCATAATCACCAACCCCTCACAATATTACACCAACAGTGAGAATTGAATCAGCAAATTGAAGAACTCAAAAGAAACACAACTCCATGAGAAAAAATTAAA
The DNA here is from genome assembly GCA_014898725.1 of Jacaranda copaia. Lineage (NCBI taxonomy): Eukaryota > Viridiplantae > Streptophyta > Magnoliopsida > Lamiales > Bignoniaceae > Jacaranda > Jacaranda copaia. Next base: position 98,996 of record JACGDI010005432.1, read on the forward strand.
TATACCAATTCCATGCAAAACTAAATAAAATAACACCATATATATAAGATTAGTTTTTACCTTGCAACTAGCCACCAGGTCCATGTTCTTTACCCTTAAAAATCACTCTACCACGGCAAACATCAGCAAAATCAGCAAATAATCAGTTAAAACTTCCAGTCAACACGGCCCAAGGCACCCTCTCAGGTTGCCAACTGATCCATTTCAAACAAACAAAAACTATCCATCAAAATCCAAACCACCTAACATAATCAGAAAAGTTCGTTTAATCAAAACTGGAAAAAAGATGCATATAAATACAACTTAATGACAGAATAATCTTACACTCAATAAAACCCCAAGAATGAATACACTAAATCAGAAAGCTCCAGGAAAGAGAGACAATCGAGGGAGCCTTTCGGCAATAAGCGAAATTAGGGCTTGGGTGAGTGACTGGGATACCAAACGCCGACTCTTCTCTCTGTCTCTCAAAAACTTACATGCACAGTGGTAGGTGTTCTTGTGTGTGTTTTTTTTACCCCAAAAAAACCAACCGAAAGGGGAAGCTACTACCAAATTCCCGGACGTATCATCGGTTTATGAATTCCGGTCTATCTCCTATAAATACATCCGGGTTTTGCTTGGGTGTATCTCGTTTTTGTATTCTCATAGGTTGACGTAAGTGAAATCATGGCACCTCCGCGGTCAATTTTACAATTAGGAAGACAAATCTGCTACTGTGAGAGTAGCAAGACCATGCATTGTAGAGTTGGACCATGATGACGAAAATGGTTAGTTTTACCTTGTTCCTTTCATATCACGCCTATCAAAAAATCTTTGATTTTGCATGACTTTATCGTTCTAATTCTTTCAATGTTTCAATCATCAAATATTTATAAGTATTATATGAATTCATCAAATATGACCCTAACAATATACATAAAGAAAAAAGAAAAAGACACTCTTCTAACCATAAATATTATTTAATTTCAAGATTTTAAATAGTTGAATTTTATAAAATCCCAAATGACTAAATATTATATTTTAAAATCGATGTTATATCAAATTTTTTTACCGAGCACACACATGAATAAGTAGGAATTGCATTTTTTTATAAATAATATCTTTAGTTTAGTTAACAAAAGGTTGAGATGGAGGGACAGACGAGAGTCAAATGAATTAATTCGTTTCTTTATTTTTTTTCTATTTTTTCATACTTATATTTATAGTAAAAATATATTTGATCGATGAATAATTTAAATTATTGATTGAAATATTTAAAAAATATATCTAAAAGAAACAAAAGATGCAATAGTAAATAAAAGGGATATGCTCTTAATTGAAGATGATAGAAGGAATAAAAAGGAACTATAGCTTTTTAAGCTGTGACTTTGAATGCTAGGAATCAAGGTGTACTACAATAAAAGTGAAGATTCTGTTGTTGCAGAGGATAAATGCCCATTTTCAGGTATAGTGGCAATCTGAGTTAAGGGCCACTATAAAAGAGAAGGTATCAAAAGCTGGAGTTGGATCCAGTAATTTGTGTGTTAATTTCAATTTGTCATTTTGTCCCATATCCAGTTGATTAGCAAAGAAAAGGAAGTCACAATTTGCCCAATACATGTCCACGTTGAGATGAAAAATCATTGGGGCCCTTCCCTCATGCATTATTGAGAAATCCTGGGGCATTTCAGGCATTTCAAATTTTTGCCCAAAAGATAAAAGATAAATTGTTATTTCCAATCATGCTTGTGACGTTTCGTCCTTTTTTGACTGTATAAAAGTCAAAAGTCCGCGTCAAAAATGCCTCCCTAAGTAGGATTAGAATTTGGAAAATTTTATATGGGATATCGACATATGTAAATAATCGTATTTTAATTTTTATGCAACCTAAGAGAGTATTTGAATAAATTTATTTAAGAAAATTTATAAGCTCCTACATTTTTAAAATATTTTTGGAGTTTATAAAATTTAGGCTTTTTTTTAAAAAAAAAAAAGTTCTTAAATTTTGTAAATAAAATAAGACCTTAAAGCTCATAATATGTTAATAATAATAATATTATAATTAATATGATTAAAATTAAAATAGCTTGTTGAGGTTTTAAAAATAAATTATGAACTCTTTACTTTTTTTAAAAAAGTTTATAAACTTCTAGCATATTATTTTATAAGCTTATAAACCTTTTTTTTAGAAAATTTATTAAACACTTTTTAACATCTTGTAAATTCATCCAAAAAACTTCTAGTCTTGCTTTTAATTTTTATTAAAAATTTGATACTCACTCATGATAGAAATTTATACCAACATTTTCTTGTAAAATAATTCAAAAAATCATCAAAAAATCGAGGTAATTTTATAAGATTGTAATAACTTAGACATATAGTGAACGAGTAAATTTTGAGATTTGCACGTATAACTACAAGAGATATAGTGAATTTTACCAAATTTTATATCAAGTTTTTTTTTTAATCTTAAAAATAAAAGAATCAATGCTAGCAACAATGAGTGGTTTCCATGGTATAAAATAGAATACAAACAAGCTAAGAAATTTGAGACTTGAGTTTGGCTTAGCTCGATTCATTAAATTTAAACTCATCAACAAATTATAAGCTCAAGTTCAAGTTTGGACTCGAATAACTTGAATGGGTTCAAACTCGAAAAATTAAATTATTTTATAAAAAATTCTAAAATTAATATATTTTATTACATTTTTTATATATAAATGTTTTTAACTATATATAGGTTATCGAATTTGCAAACAAAAATTATTTAGCTTGAACTTGACTCAAAACTTATACAAATTTGACTCATACTCAACTTCGAACACTTTTCGAACCAATTCGTCAAGCTTGTGAATTAGCTCGATTCATTTGCATTTCTAGTATAAAATCAAACGAAAGCTAATATAAAAAGAGAAAAAGATAAGCCAAGCTATTTTTATTTTAATTGGTCAGCTAATTTGCCAGTTAGCCCATTCGTCATTTATGATGGCAATCGTCTCTCGGTGGTATCACGAAAATTACATGCTACGCTTTCTTTATGAATTTCTTGCTAACTTTCTCTCTTGCTCAACAAAATACAATACTTTTCTCTATACAAGTTAAAAGCAATGAAAAAGTTCAATGATTAAATAACGGTTTCTTAATTTCTTTGACATTACTAATTCTCCTATTTATCTGGAAAATAAGCAAAAATAATAAAATTTAAAAGTCCAACAAATATTTTAACGATGATATTGCTCGTATTTTACTAAAGTCTCGTTTAATTAAAGATATAAAATGTAGAGTGATGAAATGAAACGAAAACCGTTTTCTTTTTGTGATGAAGTGGGATGTTGGCCCACATTCCACTTTATCATTAATTTACTTTGCATATTTTATGGATAAGCTTTAACTCGTAACTGTGGGTATTAAATGTTAAATGACCAGTCAGGCCCAAAGCATGTAATATTTTCATCCTACAAATTGGGCCATTTAAGATGAGCAGTAAAATGACCATTGAGCCATTACTGTTTAGAATCCAATTACCATTTTATCCACCATTAATTTCCAACCATCTAACTGGTCTTTGATGACCCAGTTCTCCAGATATCCAATTTGTGGCTTTCTGCCAAACAAAAAAAAAAAACCCTACTCGTTCAGTGCTGATTCCACAAGGTTGGAGTTTGTGGAATAATTTAATTATATATTATAATTTGATTAATAATAATAATACTTAAACATAATATATTTATATTAAAAATAATTGAAAGATAAAAATATATATAATTGTAATAATTGAGGTGATGATATTAATAGAAAATTTTTATAGTATTTTGAAAAGAAATTAATTCTAAAATGAAATATTTATTTTATTTGAAAAATGAAAATAAGAAATTGTAAAACAAAATAAATATACCCAACATTTTATGTCAAGTAGGTAGATGAAGAAGAAATAATCATTTTGGGAACTACTGGAGGAAGATAAAATAGTTTGATAATGTGTTGGAGAGGAAAAATAAATTATTTATTATAATAAATAATCTTATACTTAAGGATATTTTAGACTTGTAAAGTTTATCTCATTATTATTATTTATCAAAGTAAACATTCAATACAATTATCTACTTTTATCATTCATATAATCCCATCAAGTAAATACAATTTAAAAAGTACAAAATTATCCTAATCATATTTTTCATCCCTCATTTTATTTTATCACCCTATATCACCAAGTAAATGGGCCCTGAGTGATGAAAAGTAGGATTATGATAATTTTGTATTTTTTAAATTATATTTATTTTGTGAGATGATTTGAATGATAAAAATGAATAATTGTATTAAATATTTACTTTGATGGATGCTAATATCGGGATAAATTTAAAAGACTAAAATATCCTCAATTAAATATTTATTTATTTTTCTATTTAACATAGAGAAATTAATTTCCTTCCATTCTAACACAATATCCAACTATTTCTTCTTCTTCCCAAATATGAAGAAATTACTTTTCATCCATTCTATCACAACATCCATACATATGAAAATAAAATCTCAAAACTCAAAGAATTTAGGATATAGTTTTTTGTGTTATCAATATCAGTACCTCAACTACGGTTACATATATATTTTGTTTGATTACTATATTATTAATAAGAACCTATACTTATAATAATAATAAAATTTCTATATGATAACTATTAACCAAACAAAAATTTGTACAAAAATTTTTTTATAATAAAATTTATTTTTCTCAAAAAAGAATACCAATCATAAATTTTATTTAGAACATATTCTCCAAGCTAATTACCTAAATCATTGTTTTAAAATTTTATTCCATGACAATGAAAATTAATTTCAAACAATTTTAATATATATAAAAGAAACAAAAAAGAAAGCATAGAATTGCTCCCGGTTGATCCCCCCTCGTAGGCGGAGTAAATTGTCATTTCATCATCACCCTTGACAGTTGACACCAAAATTTCTGGATCAAATTACGAATTTGTCCCTTCCAAATGGTAGAATTCCTCATCCTTTAATATTGGCTACATACCGGACTCACAATTGGATTATGGACCATATGCGAAAAAGTAGACATATTATGAATTTTGAAGATGGGCCCAAGTGTAATTTTCTAACTTGGTTAAGGAGTTGTATGCTACTACTCATTTTGTATGGTTATTTTGAAATTCTTATACACCAATCAAATATATTGTGAGTGGTGGTTCACCTGCACTCGTACTTTTTTGGTAACCCTTAATTTTCACCAACAAACATTCTAAACTATCTCATAAAATATTGTACATTTATATTACATATAAAGCAACTACCCCTTTTTTGGTATGTTTTAGAGTATTCTTTCTAAAATACTCTCATTATTATTATTTAATTCTGATAACTACTTAGGTAATTTTCTTTTCTCTTTTTTCAATATTTTTTTTTCTTTCCAAGTTTTTATTTTTTCTTTTCTTCTCCTTCTTATTTTTTCCCCTTTTATTTATCACTAACATTAAAATAAATACATTAAAAATATTAAAAATTATAGTAATATCTAAAAGAGTAAATGAATGTTTATGAAATTTTAGCACACGCATCGAATGTGTCAAAATTACTAGCTAGTAAGTAGTAATACTGAAGGCAAATATATTTTGGAATACTTACAATCAACTTCTGTATTTCTAATATCTTGTAAGACGTAATAAAATTTTCACTAATTCAGCATTTAATTATTAGAATATCACACCAGTAAAATGCTCCTTCGTTCTCATAACATATTCGTTCACTTTATCATTATAAATACCTCATTTCATATCTTTTTTTTTATAATTGACTTCAAAATTTCTTTATTTTTAAGTGTCCATTATGTTTTTAGTTATTCGATTGCTCTTTATTTGATTTAACGCTCAATGTTTTTAACTATTATTATGTTGTAAGCTAGAGATCCACTTCCCACTTACTACCATCCTCAGGTCGTGGGATTGGAGTTTATTACAAAGGCTCTTCTTTGACGTGGAGCCACAATATATATGGTATTCTTTCAACGACATCATTAAAAATAATAATAATAAAGATAAAAAAATAAAATAAAAAAAGCACCCATCTTTTTCTTTTTCCTTTTAGTCATTAAATTGGTACCACAACATCCAGCCCAATCTAGGGTAATATTCCCAAACCAATTACAAGACCCAGCCCATTTCGCAAGATTGTTGACCCATAATTAGCTAAGCATGCTCAATTTCCTCAGCTTCAGCCTTCAGGAACTTCCAGTTGCCCAGTGAGCCCTTTGGATAGCCTTTCAAACGCTATGGCTTTGTTTGGTGGGTAACTCTTAATTTATTTTTCAACTCACAAAATTTAAATAAACAAACACTATACATTCCTCAATTTCACTCTCAAATATAAATTTATTCCTAAAAAATCCTTAATATTCCTAACTCCACACCATTAAGGTACCACACATTCTTTCATCATTACAAAGATACATACATACTACCGCACATACAATCTATATATGTACATATATATAAATAATTTTAAAATGTTCATTTTATCCCCATAAACCTAACAAAAAAGTTATTGATGTGACATTTTTATCCCCCCCAAAACACATAAACAATTTTTTTTTTCAATTCATTATCCACCTACCACAAAAAACACAAACAAATAATCATTACATTCCCCAAAATCATTTTGCCAAAAAATGTTCCAATGCACAACCAAACAAGCCCTATCTTCTCGTCCAAATTCTCGGTACACAAGTGGTTTTATTTTTATTCTCATATTTTATTTTTATTATTTTCAAAATTTGAAAAGATATTTAGCGAAAATGAATTGAAAATGAGTTTATATTTAGATAATTTATTGAAAAGTAATAAATATACTGAGTTTAATAAGTTGCGAGCGAAAAGAGATAGTAATAATAATAGAGAGAAGATATTGATGAGGTTGAAAGCCTTTTTTAGTGAATGGGATAGTGTTTAGACTAATTCAACTAAGGAGGTCGAACGATTCAACAATGATATCCTTTGAGGTCTGAAATATGCAACCAATAGGAAATGTTAAACTAGTCGAAGTGCTCCTACCTAAGGCAATTCGACACTTAAATTAGTATTGATCGAATTGAGGTAATTGAATGGCAAAGTAAGAGCATATAGTGTATATAGCATTACTTATAGAAGGGTTGTCAGTGAGGTATTTATAGCCTTCTCCTTATGAGTGATGTGTCTAAGATGCCCCTATCAAGTGTAATGGACTCTTGCCCTTGACTGTGGGTTATTGGTCATTTTCAATCTCGATACTATTTCAGGTGGCATCATTTTCTGCTTTTGAGGTGTGAATAGTACTCTGGAGGTGCGCCTCCTTGCTAGAGTTGGTGGCTGAGGCTGTACTGGGTGGCACGCGCCATTAATACGGAGGCACGCTACTTATCAGAGCATTAAATGCGGCAATAATATGAGTCAGTATTGGAGTGAGCACTCTGATCAGCAATCATCAAATAGACTAAGTGTTAACCAAAGGGATGGTTGAACGAACTAAGTAGCCTGAAGCCTCCCATTGAGGGCGGTTAAGAATAATCCACCCGACTAAGCAATTGTGAATGAGTGATCCAGCCCAGCTGGGTCATTGGACTGTGCATGTTAAGTGGGCCTAGGGGCCCTCTCTAAAGTCGATAGCTTATTGGGCTATCCCATATCATAAGTCCCTCCCACTCATGGTCCTGATCAAGCTTGTCAACGAGAAGGAATAGGGAGTAGATAACTGGATGACAATTATGATGGTTATGCATCTTTGACCAGGGTTTTTGAATTCTCGATTAGGATTTTGATGATTTTGTGCATTTAATGCACCAGTCACATTATAGAATACAAAACACCAAGAGGTAGCAGTGCAATTATTATTGCCGTTTGGGTTCCTGTGTTCAAATGCCTATAAATAGGTAGGGTAGAAACATTCATTTTTCACTTTTGCTGAATCTGTTTTGGTTAAGTTGTTGCCTTCAGAGTTCTCTAAATCCTTTTAGCATCTTAGAGTATTCAAGTTACCTACTGTAAGTTTTTTGGCAAACTTGTGCTTTCCTTCATTTTTCTCTACAAAGATGTCTAGTGCTTCTGATAGTGAGAACTCTAAGTCCGAGGTTGTATAGTTTCAGAGATATTTTGGGGGTGAAAGTGCATATGATGATATGTATGATAGCTCATCGAGTGACATTTTGAGTACTGAGAGGGCTGCTTCTAGGGGTGATGCTAGCCCCAGCAAAGTGTAGGCATCGCGAGGTCGATTGTTTACTCCGGACCACCATAGTGAAATTGTGTCTAAGATTTTCCCTGCTGACTTAGTCCGGATTAGGGAGATGTACCATATCCCTGATGAATATGAGCTTTTGGTGCCTGGGCCTCAAGGTAGGACATATCAACCTCCAAGGGGATGCATAACAGTGTTTGAAGAGCAGTTAAGGTGCGGCCTTAGGTTTTCTTTAGCACCAGCTATAGCCGATCTCCTAGTGGGCCTCGAGATCTAATAACCCAACTGTTTCACCACTATCTGCAGTTTTGTCATGCTCATGCACCTGTTCAACCAGCCAGCCACTTTCACTAACTTTTCAAATCTGTTCTATTTACCAATGTCTTGGAAATCAAGTAATAGTGAAGAGTTCGGCTTCTATTATTTGAAAATGTGTCCACATAAAAAATTCTTGGTATCCCCTTTCTCCTCATTTAGCCAGGAGTGGAAAAAACACTTTCTTTATGTTTGAGGGCTTGGAAAGTTTAACATTCTAAGAGGGTGTTGGGGGGCATATAGAAATACCAGGGAACCAAATGCCTAGTTGGCCCAACACTTTTGTTTGGGACCTGGTCGATTTTAGGCAGATGGAGACCTTGATTTTGACCATAGAGAGGTGTTTGGTGTTGGTTGGCCTGTCATCGATCGATCTCGACTTGTATATAGGCGACCGACTAGGTAGAAATCTTTGTTGATTGTGATAAGTGTAAATTTCTATCTTTTTGCTCGATTCTTATGGTTTCTTTTATCTTTTGTTGGTAGATCGAGAAGAAGTGATGGCCCATAGTTGAGCAGAGGCCATCGCAGAGCATAGAGGAATGACAAGTGCCGTTGAGCGGCTGCTCGATGAGAGGCCCACGTAGTAAAGTCGGCCGCCTTGACCTACTCAACTACTATTCCTACCATGCCCCAGATTGAACAGGCGCCCCAGCCCCAATTCGCTCAACCAGATGAGCGTGTTTGAAGTAACCCCGTGGGTTGGGGTAAAAGACAAATGATCGAATAGGGAGCTTGGTACCTAAGAAGATGGCAGATGACAAGGGCAATTCGAAGGCAGTGATGAGCTGCAACTTGTTCGGAAAGCATGGCAATGGGGTGTTGTTTTAGCTTCCTTAATTGGAATTGCCCTATTTTAGGCCTAACCACACCATGGAGGTGATTAATTCGACCTCCATCATACAATCGAGGATGACAGGCAGTGATGCCCTCAAATGGATTGTGATCGGCCTCTTCTCCACGGACTAGCAGAGGCTCATGAGCTTTAGTCAGGTTGGGGGTAAGGATCCTTAAGGTAAGCTTTATTCAAATCTATTAAATTATTACACATACACCATTGTCCCTCATTCTTTAGGACGAGTACAACATTACGAAGTCAAGATGGATATTGAATCTCTAGAATATAACCTGCATCTAATAATTTCCTGACTTCCTCTTCGATGATCTGGGTCCTCTCAGCATTAAATGTCCTTGTCTTCTACTTGATCGGTTTGTATGAGGGGTTGATATTGAGATGGTGTGCGATCACACTGGGATTGATTCCCTGGATGTCAGATACTTTTCAAGCAAATATGTTAATGTTTCTTTTTAGAAAATTGACCATAAAGCATTCCAAGTGGGGGCCTATATCTGTCATAATTCGAGTTATCTTGTTGGGGTTCCCCTGTTTTAACTCGATAGTTTTAAATTCCTTAACGGGCTCCACCCGAGTATCCTCCAACTTTTTCTTCTTATAGGCTTGGACCTCTTTGGGTTCTGCTACAAAAGCATCTCCTAAGGTCTTTAATTATAGTTGAGTCTTCTGCTCGCTTGACTCGATCAAAATATTGTAACACCTTCAAGCTTCCTTGATGTTACACAATAATTCACATGTGCCAGCCTGGGTCGAGAATTTGATCTTCATGTGATAAGTTGAGATAATAGCACAAAAATCATTGAGGGCTGGTCAACTAATTATAATATTATAAGCAAATGGGGTGCCAACCACCAAATAGTGCACCATTAGAGTCCTTCTTCGAGGAGCCTCCACAAATGACCTCGAGAGATTGATGGACCCTTCTAGAATAATTTCTGACCTTGCAAACCTGACCAGAGGGGTGTGCACAAGTTCTAACTTCAGCTGCCCCAAATTCAATCTTTTCAAGGTAGAGAGAAAGATGATGTTGGCTGAGTTGCCGTTATCAACCAAAACCTTTCTCACTTCAAAGTTGGCAATTTCAATAGAGACTACCATGGAGCAATCAATTTTGTGATCAATATTCTTTCCTTTGAGGTGAGCCAAGTCACTATCAATAAAAGAAATGGGCTATATGCTCGTCGATAGATGGAATGTCGTTTCGATGGGTGAGGCTTTGGTCAACTCTAGCCTCCTCTGAATTTGCCTCTTCGTTGACTTTGAGTTCCCCCTAGTAGGACCTCTTGCAATCATGCCAATTACTCTTTGAATGGAAGGGCGATCTTCATGGATAGGTTTTTGTCCTTTGTCCTCCCTCATCAGGCTAACTGACCTTTCTCTACAGAGAATCTGGTTGGTTTTATCTCCTTTAGCCTGCATCTCCATGGCCACATACTTTTTGAGATGGCCCTGCCTGATGAGCCTCTCAATTTTATCCTAGAGATTAAAGCATTCATCTGTATCATGCCTTTTCTATTTATGAAAGTGGTAATACTTCTTTAATTTTTTTATTGCTTTAGTCTCTGTCAACTTCCTCAATTTCTTAAGGAGATTGTTATGCTAAATGGCATACAGGACTTCTCTTCTAGAATATTTAGTAGGGTGCAGTCGTAGAAGCACTTTGTTGGAGACCGACCCCTCTCTCTTTGTTTTTGATCGTCTCTTTTTTTTTCTTTTTATCGACCTCAGAGTTTTTGAACTTCAACTTGTTCGTCTTCTCTTGGGTCATATGTCTTTCCACTAGGTTGAGCAATTCCTCCATCGACCTTGGGCACTCGCGCACCAAAATATTAGTGCATTCCTTGTGTTTGAGTCCCAAGAATAGCACGTCAATTATAAACTCGATCCTGAGGTTGTCTATATTCAGGACCTTCATGTTGAACCTTGTAAAGAAGTCTCGAAGGGATTCCCCCTCATTTTGCTTGACAGTGTGGAGGTGAGTGTGGGGGAATTTCATTTTTCTTCGACTGGCGAACTAGTGCAAAAACTTATCACAAAACTGATCATAGAAGTATATTGACAAGGGCTCCAGTTTAACGAACCAATTAAGCGCTATTCCCTAGAATGTGGTCACTAGCATCTTGGCGTGGATGTACTTGTCATGCCTGTGCAGCTATATCATATGCTCGAACTGCATCAAGTACTCGTTGGGGTCGGTTGAGCCATCGTACCTTGAAAGTTTAATTGGGACCTTGGCGTCGACAGCAATGCGCTCATTAATAATTTTCTAGATGAAATAGGAGCCTCTCTCTCAGCGAGACCTTTGGGGATCCTTTGGATTGGGCACCCTTTTAGTGTTTCTCCTCTAGATCTTGTTGAGGCATCTGTTTAATTGTTGCACTTGGTGGGAGACTTCTTCCCATTCCTCCCGATTAGCTTAAGTAATGTTTCGATCAAAATGAGACCTTGCGCACTCAGCCTTATGACGCTGTGGGGCTCGAATAGGTCGGGCCGTGTGATCTACGGATTTATGTACTTCTTTGTGTTGGTCGTATTTGGAAAGCTCAACCCTATTACACTGTTAGGCTAGATTAGGTTGAACGTAGTGATCCACGGAGTCAGCAATTTCCTCCCTTAGTTTCAATCGCCCCTTCTCTCCATGGGGGCATCTGGGGCTGGCTTCTCGTCTGGCTAGTGGCCAGTTAGATTCTTGGCGACCATGACTGTCCCGAGGGGACCTTTCTTATGGTGGAGGCAATTGCAAAGTGGCACTGCTAGCCGAGGCTGGTTCGATGGTGTGCCTATTTAATGCAGCAAAAAGTTGAGCAGAGATTTGGGTATAGATCTGCTCACTTATCAACTGCATCATTTGAGTCATGGTTGACGTAACAACTTGTTGAGGCGGAGGGGTAGGTGGAAATGTTGACCTCCTGTTATCCTCTCTCACAGATGCGGCTCTTCTTGTGTTCACCATTTTTTTTTTGTTGCAATCTCAATTTCCCACAAATGGCGCCAGAAATGATGAGGTTGAAAGTTATTTTTAGTGAATGGGATAGTGTTTAGGCTAATTCAACCAGGGAGGTCGAACGATCCAACGGTGATATCTTTTGAGGTATGAGATCTACAACCAACAGCAAATGTTAAACTAGTTGAGGTACCCTCGGCTAAGACACTCCAATGCTCAAATTAATATTGGTCGAATTGAGGTAATTGAACGACAAAGTAAGAGCATATAGTGTATATGGCGTTATCTAGAGGAGGGCTAGCATTATCTCTTGTTTTTTAGGATGAATAGTACTTTGAAGGTGCGCCTCCCTACCAAAGTTGGTGGCAGAGACTGTACTGAGTGGTACGCCTCATTAATGCGAAGACATGCTGTTTGTCAGAGCATTAAATGTGACAACGATATGAGTCAGCGCCGGAGTAAACACTCTGGTTGATAATCATCAAACAGATTGGGCGTTGATTAGATGGATGGTTGAACGGACTAAGTGGCCAAAAGCCTCCCGTTTAGGGCGATCGAGAACAATCTACTTGACTAGGCAGCTGTGGTCGAGTGATTCGACCTGACTGGATTTTTGGGCTGTGCATGTTAAGTGAGTTTAGGGGCCCTCTCTGAAGTCGATAGCTTGTTCGGTTAGGCCTGTTAGGCTATCTCATATCAAATTTATAAATTATTTAAAGAAAATATATAGATTATTGAGAAATATATTTTGAAAATAAAAATAAAATATATTAGGTGAAAATATATATAAAGTGGTGTGTTTCAATGTTTAAATAATAGAAAACATGAAAAATAAATTTGAAAATGAAAACAAACTTAGCTCCAAATTTTAGTCAAAATCCTTATGGACAAGGGCGGCTTTTTTAGGCTAAAGGTAGAGCCACTCTTGGAGGCCTTTTACATGTATTTTTTACTATATTTTAGGCCTTAAAAATAAAAATATTAGACCTATTTTTTTTTCTTTTTCATTATAGGCCTAAAAAAAATTAGATCTTTAGTTTAAAAGCCTCATATATATGTATATATATATATATATATATAATCTTTTTCAAACAATTTAGGCTTAAAAAAAGTGTAAGGCCTTTAATTTGGAGGCCTTGTTAGTTAAACTTACAATGAATAATTAATTAAAAATCTATAAATTTAAATTTTATTACTTTTGATTATCTTAAATCTCTACTATTATTTTAATTATTATCCCTTTACTTATCAAAATCCTATCATATTCATTCTTTTTAATACTTATCACTAAATAATATTACCATTAATTCTCTTTTATTATAAATCAAGATTTTATTTTTTAAATTTATTTTTCTTTTTTCAAAATAAGTTTTTTAAAATTGAAACTAATAAAATCTATCATTGTCTCAAAAAAAGACAAGATGGGCCAACTATGCTGTTAATTGAAAAAGAATGTTGATAATTATAAAAGTATAAGTAATAATTTTTTACTTCATTCGCATTAATCTTAAAATTAGATAGTGTACATGTGATATAAGGTTAAATCAAAAGTATTCAAATTTTCATAATCTTTCTAAGGAAGGAACCTATCACAAACATAATTTGACACAAATTTAGATCGTAATTTGTGCAATGATCTATTATATGATAACAAAGAATATTTCATAGACGTTTACGATATTTGACAAGCACTTTGACACGTGCCACATCTTTAGTAAATCCAAATTATCCATATATATATATATATATATATATTCTGTATATTTACATTACCCAAGTTAATGTGACTTTATCCAACTAAAATCGAATGTCACGAGGACAAACTTTAATATTCGATGACATCATAAAATAATTTATGCACGGATGTTTGTATTTAAACAATTTCAATTTTTCCATCATACCATAAATTTGATCCTCAAATTACACATTACAAATGTACGATTGAATAACAAATTAAATTATTTTATATATTTTGGTAGTATCGATTTGTTAATTGCAATAGTGCACTTTTCATTATGTCCTTTTAGGAGTTATTCAATTTTGGTAACATCGACTTATTGACTGCAATGATACATTTTTTACTATATTTTTGTAGTAGTTATTCAATTATACATGTTTGGACTTTTTCTCTTAACAATATAATTAGAACACTTCTATCCTTGATTTTAGACTTTTGAACTTTGGCGTAGCAAGAGAAAGCCAACTTTTAAAAATACCTAATGAAAATATATACGGAAATTTAGTAGAAAGTCTTGTTATCATGCGATACCTATAACTGTTGGGGCTGATATGGTACACATCAAAATTTTTTGCCTCATACATCATCAAACTATGTTGTAACAATTTGTACGTTATCATTGCCTAATATATTCAAACATGATCCCATGAATGTTGCGAGGTCAACCCAGCAAGCTTGACCTCCTTAAGATAAAACCCCAATTTATCTTTGTTGGTTACCGATATTTGAAAAATTGGACCGATAAATAAATCAATTATCTTATTGATTATTGGTCCAATCATTGATTCAATCAGTGTGACATTATAATTATATTTAATATTATATAAATATATTAAAAATATAAATGTATATATAAAGGGAAAAAAATAAAAAATTACCTAATATCATGAAACTTTCTCCAACCTCTACTTCATAGTAATATCCATACATCAATTTAAAATGTCAAATCATAAAATAAGACTTGCTAGAAAAACTTCTTATATAATTCATTACTACTTACAAAAACAATAAATACCAACGCAAATAACATAAAAGTTTCAAATGTAAATAAAAATTAATATTATTTTTAATTTTTATTATTTTTAGTTTTTATTTTTAAGAAAAAAAGGTTTAAAGTAAAATGGGTTCATACCGATTGGTACCGATTTTTTAATCAACTGATTTTATATATCAAATTGAACTGAAACCATGATCGATTCCCAATCGATCCAGCCGGTCCGATTCGATTTCTCAATCATTGTTGGCTACAAATAAATATTGTGTCCATGCTTATCCTAACTAAATTTCTGTAATATTATTCCATTTTTATGAAGCCTAACACATAAAACCTTTTCTTTTTTTTTGTAAATGAATGGTATAAGATTTAAATTCACCCATATTGATTGACCACCTCACGAGTAATTTCTCAAATCTACCCTGAAAGGCTTCCTTGAATTTCTTAAATTTTCGAAATCTCCAAAATCATGATAATAATTAATATATATATATATAGGTGCTCAGTTTTCACCACTTTGAATCTTTTATTCCATTATTTATTTCATCTCATATTTCAATTTAATGAATTTATATCAAATATATATGATTCTTAATAAATTATTTTTATAAAAAAATACTTAATATACGTGCTATATTTATAAAATAGAATAAAAAATAGAACAAAGAATAAAATAAAAAATTTAAATTGAGTTTCCACAATCCGTGACCGGCCATGACTTGATTAGAACTTATTCAAAATCCAGAAAACGATCTATATATTATGTTTAAGGGAGTATGGCAGTGTTTAAAGTAATTGCTAACCTTATCACTGACATCCTAAGGGCATGTTTTGTTTTACAGATAGAATTGATCAAATTATAATAATATGATGAGATTACACTATTGAGAATAATATAATATTGTGTTTGGTAACTAGGATTATAGAGTTTTTATATAAAAATTAAATAATAAATTTATTAAAATATCCATTGTAGGAAGACTAAAAATTGAATGTGTATGGATATAATAGTCATACCACAAATTCTCCCTCCCACTAATTTAGATTACACAATCACACTTCAAGTAGGTGATAGATAATCAATTGAATATGAAATTATATACCGAGCGATGTATCAATTATAGATTTTTATCACTATAATCAAATATTTAACATGACTTGATAAAATTATCTATCAAGTCATATCCACCAAACCAAACGAACCCTAAAAAGTAAAAATCTTTTTGAGCAATAAAGAAGAGCATGGGATAATTAATAATGCAGCTGAGAGGTCATGAAGTACACCAGTACAGGTATGTCAGGATTATTAATGTATTATTTGGTGGCAATGCTTCCCCACAGGCCACAGTGCTCTTTCGTCTCTTCCTGTTTCTAATCAATCCCGGGACATTGAAGGACAGATGACATCTACACTCTACTCTCACAAACTGTTGATGAGACACCATGGGAGTACTAGGTATGCTGATCACCCTATTCTATTTTTTGTTTTTTCCCCTAAAATAATATCGGTGTACGTATGAATAAATTTGTCTCTGATTTTAAGCAAAACGTTTTTAGTGTTTGTTTTGAGTATACTTATACTCTGAATGATAAACCGTTAAGGCCGTTTGTGCGCTGTCTAATAAAGCCTCCAGCGCTCCCATCGTTAGGTGAAGAGGATAATAAATAAAACAAATTTTGTACCTTATAGCGCCAAATCTAACAGTATTTATAATGATAGCTACACAGTTTGATTCGGCCAAGATTGTTCCATTTGTTTGCCCCAAATCACCACGGGGGTTTGGATTTGTTTTTTAAGATATTTTTATTTTTTGATAAAAAAAATAATAAAAAATTAGTTATAAATTTATTTTTGAAAATAAAATGTTGTTTTGATATTTTGTTTTAAATATAATAATTATATAAAATTGAAAATATAACATTTTCGTATTAAAAATCGTAAATACGAACAGCAGAAAATAAAAAGTGAAAATAAAAAAAAAATTAAAAGAGTTTGTTTGAAAAAAATATTTTAAAAATAAAAATAATTATGAAAATGAGAGATAAGTTGATAATTTTTTTTTTTAATTTTCAGGGAAAAATAAAAATGAGCTCAGAAAACATAAGAAACGGACTGCAAGAATCTTAGATCGGTTTCAAATAGTGAGTTTGAGCTTCAACTTCGTGCTCATTTAGTCCAACCCATATTAAAAGAAAAACACACATACACAGACTACTGAGAACAGAATTAGCCCACAAAGTGCAGGTATTAGATCTCAGCATTGAGCTGGCCATGTATCCGTGCAAATATTTACATCATAGCTGGCTGACAAGTAGAAGAAAAGTAAAGAGAGAGCCCAAATTAAGAAAGAATAAAAAAGCCAATATAGACAGAGATATGACGTACAGACGAATAAGAGGCTAACCTCGTTGGAGGTTCAATTGATGCAGTCTCTGGTGTGTGCTAAAGTTGCTTGGTTTCATAAGTATATAACAGCACCAAGTTTTCCGACGCTGGAGAAATGATGCCGGTGGACCGTACGTACTGATCAGACTGATCTTGGTACGACACGATACGTTATAATTAGTATAGGCCAACGGCATCATCTCTCCTGCGTGGGTAACCTTTTGACGCTGCATTTGATGTATATATCTCCATTAACATGGTGATCAATATATATATGTGTGTGTTGTACGTATTGTTCGTGTGTGTGGAGAAGGAGTAGTGAGATACTGTATATGGGGTTACAGGGCATGCACAAGCCATTTGCATATAATTGAATTTATATCATTTTCCTGGGAGAGGTGCAAAAACAATGAAAAGGGCATTATCTGAATTGTCCATTGATATATTTTATGTTTGATGTTTTCTTTTTTTCAATTTTATAGTATATATGTGTGGTTGGAGTTTCATGGCTTCAATCCCTTGTTGCGAAGTCGTAATCGATCATTCGCTGGTGTCAACTTCCATGCGTAAGCCGACTGCCTTGACCAAGTCCACCCGTTTATTACAAGGTGTATTACTGCAAGTACTGTATATTACTGAAATTTATATTAATGCTGCCCAGGCGTATATATCAATTGAATAACGAAGGGAAAACTGGAATAATTTATGGTTCACTATATTTGTCAATTAAAGTGGGTTAGAGCATATGGGCTCAACTCAATTCACATAGAATTTGGATTCGGTTAAATTTTAAAATTTTGAAAATGAGCTTGAGTGAATTGAATTTAGGCTGAGTTTTAATAGGTTATGAATTTAAAAATGAGTTCAATCAAAAAATATAACTAAAATTCAATAAATTTAGAATAAATAGTTTTGAGCTAGTAATAGAAAAACTAAATTATTTCCACTTCCTCATTTTTGTTAAAGTTGTACTTTTGAATTAATAATAATTTTAAAAATGAAATATACATCTTGAGATTTGAACATGTTTATAAATTAGTTGTCTAAAA
Source organism: Jacaranda copaia (assembly GCA_014898725.1). Taxonomy (NCBI): domain Eukaryota; kingdom Viridiplantae; phylum Streptophyta; class Magnoliopsida; order Lamiales; family Bignoniaceae; genus Jacaranda; species Jacaranda copaia. The sequence goes on from JACGDI010005432.1 coordinate 117,477, forward strand.
TTCTTTCAAGATATAAATTTTAGTGCATGAATAATGTTGATATGGGATAATTCAGTAGGCTCAACAGGCCCAACTTCAAATGAAACAGCCTACGAGGCCAAACTCGATACGGTATAATCCAGTAGGTCCAACAGGCCCAGATTCAGAAGAGACAGCCTATGAAGCCCAAAGGCACATCAGTCTGGTCAACCTGTATCGACCCCATTTGGTAAGCCCCACGGTCGACCCATATTAACCTGAGAGCCACTTCCGAAGCTTTAGCATCCAAGTCCGGTTGATATGAATCGACCTCCGGTTGCAATTGGACAAGTTGAACCTCTCGACATTGATGATACGTAGTAGCTGATATGACTACTGCCAACGAATATAACCGCTTCCAACAACTCTGACAACCCTGCCAACAACTCTGGCAGGAGCACGCTCTTACTGATATGATTATCCAGAAAAATAGGAGATTGCGTCACTTGGCACAGTATCGGGATCTGGGCAGAGAATAACTCCCAACCCCCCGTCATGAGGAAAGCCAAGTACACCTGATAAAGGTACTTGGGTAAAATCACACCCTCATCAGACTGTAAACACTACAAGCACCACCACGCTCAAGATAATGCCATTCACACTGTTTACTACATCCTCTTATCTCTATATTCTCCAATCTACCGAAAATCTAACTTGAGTGTCGGAGTGCCATAGCGGAAGGCCTCTCTGCTAGTTGACGTGTGTTCGTGGTTGCAGATCTCAAGCCCCAAAACACTTGAATCAACCAGAGTACCTGACTCTCCAGCTCTCTGCAGCATCAAATGTCTTGAAGTCATAAGAACAAATATTATATCTATTTAGCTGAAAATGATTTCTAAACTTGTTGCTGAGCTAACATTGCATGTAGTAAAACTTCCATACAATTTGCGTCAACATGTTTAGAAAAATAAATAAAAAAATAATAAATTTAGAAAAATCATGCAAGTTTCCTTAAAACTGTCAATTTTGTTATGAAATAAGTACTACTCTTTGATTTAATTTTATTATAATTGCATATTATGAAAAAAAAAATTAATAAAATAAGATCTTATTTGATAAATCATCATGTTGTATTATAAATTCTATTGAATACAACACAAAAGCAATTTTTAGTATCACACACACACACACAATATATATATATATATATATGAATCTAGCTCAATCCTCTCTCAATCGAACATACTTATAACCCATATATATAAATGCATATTGAACCCAATCTATTTAAATTTAAATCAAATCCAATTTAACTCACTCATTTGCCACCAACATATTATCATCCATCCACTCAACATGTTTTATGTGTTTTGGGGGATGAATCAAGCCAAACAGAAATTATATTGAAAGAAATATTGCCTCACACAAGGCAGAATTCATGTGGTTCGACAAATAATGCCCGAATTCACCACCCGTCGTCCCCACAACACATGCAAGATATTTTATATAATCCTTTTCTCAAATTACAAGGATTATGTTGAGACACATCTTTATTTACTTATATTGATCAAATTAGGATATATAACTTCTAAAAAGATCCTTTAATTTGTTTGGGTTTCAGATTATACGTAAATTTCGACTAACTAGTCATTAAAGGGATACACATTCGGCCATATCTTTCCAATTCTAGTGAAAAAATACACAATACTTTGCTAACTTAAAAACAAAATCATAACATTGTACAGTCAAAATTTATCTCATAACATAAGAAATTGGTCTTAAGTCTTATTGTCAAGGAATTAATTGACATTAAGCATAACTCACACAAAAAACTAACTTACGAAATAAAAATTGTTCAACGTCATATATAAATACCATTATTTATTTATTTCATCGATATAAGATTCTAACACTTATTCCCATATAAGAAAATTCCTATTCTATTGTAAAAGAATGCAGTGTTCGCGATCAAAACAATATTTCTTATAAGGGGTTGTTTGGATTTGTTTTCTGGAGACATTTTTATTTTCTGGTCAAAATAAATGATGAAATGTTAGTTGTAAATATGTTTTTTAAAATAAAATATTATTTGAATTTTTTGTTTAAAATGTAATGATAATGTTAAGATGAAAATGAGTTGTATTTGAAAAATGTAGTATTTTTATATTAAAAATTATGTAAATATGAGTAGGAAAAATTGAAAAGTGAAAATGGAAAAAAAGTGTAAGAATTTGTTTAGAAAAATATTCTGAAAATAAAATATTTATAAAAATGAAAGAAAAATTGACAAATCTTTATTTTCATATTCAGTAAAAAATAAAAATGAGCCTAAAAAAATAAAAACAACTGGCCTGTAAGCCTTACAACCCTGAGATAAATGGGCCCCAGGAGATTCAAAGATGGATTCTGGAAAAATTGAATATCTTACGTACGTACATTCGTATATAGACTTCAATTCAAGGTTGGTGGAAGAGAAAAGGAGCATGCATACCGACACTGGTCCGCCCACGCAAACGGTTTTTTCAAAATAAAAATTGTGAAAAAAAAAAATTACAAAAATACCATGAAGTGGGGGTATTACAAATTTATAATAAATTGCACTCACTTAGTGCAATTTTCAATAGTAAGTAATTTTTTTTTCTTTCAACAATTTTGATAATTATATATATGTATGTGTATATAATTTTACAAATATTAAATAATATTTAATTTATATAAGTATGTTATATATTTAATAAAAAAATTATTTAATTTTAGATTAAATAAAATAAAAATATATATTATATATAGATATTTTATAAATAATATACATATATGTCTTTATATAATTATATATATATGTATGTATATATAATTTTATAAATAATAATTATTTAACATACATAAATATGTTACGCATTTTATAAATATTATATTATTTAGTTTAGAATGCACAACAAGCCCTTAAAATACCGAATCCCTAACTTTTTTATATTTAGTAAGTTGTAAGTAAAATATCTGTGATTTTTGTATGCTGTCTTTGTAATTTTTGTGTGTCTTCTTTATTATTTATTGTTGTGCAAGTTCATTGAAATTTTTTTATGTCTTCTTTGTTACTTCTTATATAGAACAAATGTTTGCAGTTGTGATCTTGATTCAAAGCAGCGAAATATAAATCTACAATTTGTATTTTATGAGTCAATGATATTATTACACAAGATTCTAAAAGATAGCCATAATAATGTCCTTTAATGCCACAACCTTGTTATTGTTGTTGTATTTGTAGTCATCGAGTCATTTCATCATGTACAATATCACGTGATTGATGATGACTTAGATTAGCCTTATGCTGATCATGATATTCTGTAATACTTTGAAAAGGTAGTGGCGAGAAATGAAATAAGTGGCGTACTAGTGCTGAATAATCATACTCCGTTGATCCCCATCCGAATTAGTGGATTATGATTATTTATAACATATCTATATATATAATATAATTTTTATTTTATTTAATTTAAAATTAAATAATTTTTTTATTAAATATATAACATACTTATATAAATTAAATACTCTTTAATATTTGTAAAATTATATACACATCACAACACACATATAAAATTATTAAAATTGTTGAAAGATGAAAAAAATTACTTACCGTTGAACGTTATACTCTATAAATTCGTAACACTCCCCCACTTCATGGTATTTTAGCAGTAATTGTTGGAAGTTGCATTTGTGAGTGCAATTTCCTATAAATTTGTAACATTTTCCCACTTCACAGTATTTTTATAATTTTTTTTCACAATTTTGTTTTTTAAAAACCCACGCAAACTTCAAAAATTCAATTTTGATGGGACCCAACAGCATTTATTAACTGCTAATGCCCGCAATGCAAATTGCAGAGCCGTCCTGGACGACATCAATTTCAAGTCTGTGGCCAGTTTTGCACCAGCAGAGCCAGCCAGCCACTTCAGCGAAAGAATTATCTTAATCGCAAGATATAATTAGCTAATATATATATATATATATATATATTTGAAAATTATCATTAAAATATAGATTAAGTAAAAAAATAATTTATTATTTTATTATCATGATAATTTTAACAAATTTAATATAGTGATATTATAAGTTGTTACTTTTAGTTACAAGATATATTGTTACAGTATGTGAATGATTACTATGGATAATTGATGATAATTTAATTAAAATGAAAAATTATTATTACGATTTATAATAAGAATTTTGTTATCACTAGCAATCAATAGTGACAAGTTGAATACACTTTTTTTTACTATTACATTTATGACAATCAATAATAAGTAATAAAATAAAAAGGATTTAATATAATTAGCAAGATATATAGACATATATATACATATATATATTTTCAAACAAACAACACCAAAGGGCTTGTTCTTTTGTGTTTTGGGTGAATTTTAGAAAATAATTTAGAAGGATGGATTTTTGAAAAAAAAAAATTAGAAAATATGCCATGTGTTTCTTTTTGCTTTTGAAAAACTTGAAAAATAATTTGAAAATGAATTGTTTATTTATTTATATTTTGAGAAAAACAAACTTTACTATTGATGTTAAATCAGTTGCTTTTTTGTTAGGTTTGTGAGTTGAAATTAATTTTTATACATATTTGTAATGATTGAAACATGATTATAAGATGTTTTGTAAACAAATTGTGAGAGTTTTTTGAGTATTAAAATTTTATTTTTTGAGAGAAAGATTGGAGAATGTATTCCCATTTTATAATTGTTTTAGGAGAATAATTTTTTTTTGAAAAAAGCCAAGAGAACATAGTCAAAATAATATTCTCTACAATTTTTCCAACACAGAATGTTTCCTCTAAAAATGAAATCAAATGAAGCCATTATATATACTTGTAAATGTAGTAGGGTTTATATTTGTGATAATGTGCCAAATTTCATAAATCCTGCAATTCATTATTATTGATTGAGGCATTGGTTTGGCGCATGTAGCCCACATGCCCACAGAAATATTTTATGGCAGCTATACGACACAACGTGCATTATTGGTTTTTGAACTGATTGTACCATGCGAGCCTGACGTTCAGACAACCATTGTACCATGCGATGGTGACCAAATAAAATGTTGTCCTTGCTAAAATTACAAAGATTCTTTTTTAACTTGGATTAAGTGAGAATTGATCGACGCATATAGAGGAGCTGATTCATGATTTGCAAGAAAGGGGCTTGAAATTGCACAGAATCCCGTTAGAGGATCTTTTGAAAAATTATTGAACAGCGAACTTCTACTTTATAAATGTGTTCAGATAGAGATATGACTCGAGTTAAAAAAAAATAATCATAAGGTTTTATAATTGTGGAGATTAATATATATATATATATATATTAATTGAGCCTTGAACAGGGTTCACCCACCTTATGTGGACTAATAGTCTGTTTGTTTTTGTTTTCTAGACTCATTTTCATTTTTTACTGAAAATGAAAATAGAGATCCATAAATTGTGCTCCCCCATTTTCACATATATTTTCATTCTCAAAATATTTTAGAGACAAATTGTACATTCTTATTCCATTTTCACTTTTTATTTTCTTCTACTTATATTTACACGACTTTTAATACAAAATATTATATTTTTTAAATATAACTCATTTTCAACTTTATATAATCATTATATTTTAAATAAAATATATAAATAATATTTTATTTTTAAAAATACATTTATAAATAACTTTTCACTATTTTTTTCACCTGAAAATAAAAATGGTTGTAGAAACAAATCCATATACCCCTTAATGAGCCATTCTGACTAATCATAATAATTTTTTTATTTATATGCACCTAAAATCTTAATTGGGCATAACAAAACTAATTTAATTGCATGAGCATGTGAATAATTACATACTATTCACCCATCACGCGTTCATCTTTGTCAAGGAAAGGGAAGCAGAGTGGGCGTGGTATCTTTTTTCCTCTCCAGTCTTTATTATTATTATTATGTCGGCCCCACTCCCACGCATGATCAGCCATCACAGTGAATTGAATGAATTTTATTGTTGTGCCTTCAATGCGCGTCTTTTCACAACCCACCAATCCACCCTTCCTTCATTGCTATCAAAACGTACAGTTAGAGCAAACCAATTTTCCATATCCTCTTTGAAGTTGAAACCCAAAACAACTCCAAATCCAAATAGTGAAGAAATCTAAAGTCTCCCAAGGAAGCTAAAAAATGCTACCGATGTTGAACAATTGTCGGCTTCCACTGTGTCTCTCTGGGATCTCTCATCGGCCTCTTGCAGTTTACAAAGAGTAGTCTCTCTCTCTCACACACACACGCACAGTCAACAAAACATGCAGTACTATTGTCTTATGATGAGTTTGTTGTGATATATATATATATATATATATATATTAGGATGGCTGATCATGAGCGAAGAAGGGAGGCCATGAAAAAGATGAAATTTCAAGAAAATTTGCGCATTAGATCATCTGATCGGTATCATCAGATTGTGATGACGATCACATCTCAGAACAAAGAGGCATTAATATTGGGGATTGATGGAGGTGAGGGTGATGGCGAAGATCATCTTATCAATGACTTTCCACCACGCGTCATTTCTCAGCCTCGTACTGCGAAAGCTGCTTGACATATAACCACTACCATTAACCTACATATTACTATCATTAGTTTCTGGTCTAGTTTCATACGGCTCCTCCCAAATCTGTTACTTCGTTTCTTTTTTTGGTACAATTTTATTTTATCATTTGAGTGGGTTGATAATAGGAAAATTCTATATTACAGTAGATGCAGTGGCTTCCACTTGCATTTTTTGTGTGCGAGACCTTGCTTTGACCATGTGTATCTCTAGTCTCACTTTGAATTCTTTATTCTATTTCCTATTTTATCTCCCGACTTCTAAAAGGAATGTATTTATTAAATAAAAAGTCGACATGGACTCTGCCCGTTGTTGCGATAATTCATGATAACTTAACAGATCGCACGGCCCTCGTGTCGCAGCGACGCATGATTCAAATTTCTGCCCTATCAACTTTCGATGTTAAAATAGTAGCCTATTATGGTGGTAATGGGTAAAGGATATATATGCCAAGTATATATAATTCTCAATAATTATTTTTATAAGAAAAAATTTAATACACATGTCAAACATTTATAAAATAAAATAGGAAATGATATTTAAACTGCTCCAGCCTAGGTTTCGAGGGCAATCAAAGTATGTCATATATCTAGTCTTAATCTAGTATTTTCATAATATAATCTGAATAGACATGGATTGATCACAAGATAATTAAAATGTGAGAAATATTGAAGAGAAGGGGACAATATTCAGATATTTATAGTAGTCCTGAATTCTTAAAATTTGCAAACTCTATTATGCTAAAGGCATGATTGGGAAATGCCAGATCTAGGAAGAGACAAAAACTAAATTGTACTTGCTTGCACAACACAGACACGCATCTGGATTTTCTGTAGTTCATTCTTTTTTTCAAATAATAATTTGGAGCTGAGTGAAGACAGAATTTAAGACTAGATAAACTTAGAAGCTCCAAGATTTTTCCTTCTCCGGAGTGGACACTCAAACTCTGCTATCTTGTCAGATAATAGCTTAATCTCATAGAAAGACTTCTGTTGGAACTATCCATGATCATGAAATGCAAGATGTTGTGTCTTATTGATTTTTGGCTTCTACATTTAAGAATGGTCCGTGATTGCTGAATAGTGAATACCCAACTTAAATCTCATTTGACTTTATTCGCATACACACAGGTCGCAAAATATTTGAAGTCTTGGTTTCAAAACTGGCACGTAAATATACAAGTACTAATTTTACATGCATGTACGAATTTGACTAATGGTGTTATTTAAATAAACTATCATAATTCCTGGAGATATGCAAGTGCTGGTGTAACTGAAAGTGCGCAGCTTATTGTACTTTCCAATATGACATAGTTATGTTCAACAAAAAATGTAAAATTTTGCAAATGAAGTCGCAATTGTTTGGCCATAGCAGAGTTGCTCGAGTTAGTTTATACTTATCACAACACGTACCTCATCAATGTTTCACATAATGATTTTGAATGGTTTTATTAAGGTTCACAAAATGACAATATGAAGATAACCATGCAATTGTATCAAACTAAGTCCTCATAAGATAAATATGATCAGCATCCAAGAAACCGGAAAGGCCAAAATATTCCATCAAGCAGTAAGAATGATGCTAGTTGTGATTCTAATGAACAGTGATACTGATGATGGGAACTATCAATAAAGTAACAAGAGGCATTAATGATCACAATATCCACTAGTAACAAAAGTTATGAGGATATAGGTACTCCCAAGATAAGAATGGTCACCTGGCTTAAGAAACACTACTTCATTCAAAATCAGTATATTGCGGTGACCAGGCTTGGTGAGAACTCATTATGATACTCAAAATCAGAAAATTAAAAGCAAGACCATAAAGGTTACACGTTCACATATCTAAAATCTGGTGCCCAATTGTAACCATTGAGTTGATTTAAGGTCAAGGCAGGAAGAATTTAAAGCACCTTACTCAGCTACTATTGTTTGAAGAGGCAAAGAACTTTCCACTTCCTTAGTCTCAGAACTCCTTTCCGCAACAACTTTTGACATGCCGAACATCTAAGAAAAACATTAAGTGTGTGTATCAGCTATGTTCTATGACTTAAAGAGGAAAGAAATAGCAAATCCTTTAGCTTTATAATGTTAAAAATATCCATAAGGAACCTTCTTGATTGTCTTCTGGAAGCAAGTTTTATGTTCATCCATAGAAGCATGGATGAATTCATCAATGTGATCTCTCACATCTTCCAGGAAAGTGGCACTTTCATTCTTCTTCTTCCGGCATGAAGCCACAGCCGGAGTAGGAGCTGCAGATGATGGCAGCTCATTTGGGGTCTTTTCAGTCGCCATTGACAGTTACTACCTACAAAAAGAAACTAACCTTTGACCACATCAGCAAAGCTGCTCAAACATGAAGCGAAACTTAACTGTAAAGGAAAATGGCATAAAAATAATATATTAAGGACCAAAATGAAGAGATCAATTAGAATATCGCAACTGTGTGGGATATAGAAAAGATGAATGTCATTAATTTTTTAAGTGCTGCAAGCTTCATTAAGATTTCTTTGAGAAAGATGCCACACAAACTATGCATTAAACAAGTTATTTACCTCAACCAGGCATACTGACCAACTAAAACTATGATTGCATGGTTGATGCCACAGCTGTTAGCCACTTTTAGGGGATCTTAAGGTTTGCTTTTTAGCAATTCCAGAAAAAAATTCAATTTGAAGGTCATTCGGCCGGTCTTTTTCCAAGAAGGAACCAAACTCTTAACAAGCACAAGAATATGAGTTCATGTTCATCTTGATAGCTGGTTCTTGGCTCGTCATATTTTAGTAACTCAATCATCCTTTTTATGCACAAAACATATCTCTCAACTCATAAAAGTTATCCGAAACCCAAAGAATCAGACTCAAGAATTTTCTAAGACAAACCAAAACTGTAGAAATGATGAACATCAACCTACACTCTTAGAGTATGTACAGCATCAACAAAAAGGAAAGATGCCGGGGAAGATTTACCCTATTTCTGTTCAAGTTAGATTCAAGAAAAACACACACAAGGAAAACCTCCCATCAAATAACTTATATGAGATAAAATGGTTTAAATATTCCCAACTTCGTCTTCTACTCTTTAGTCAACACAAAGATGGCAAACTGCTCGAGATAACGGTACAGAGCAGGGATCAAACCGCATGGGGGACTGAAGGGGGCAATCGTCTGACATCACTCCCCCCTCCCCGGGGGGCCCGGCCACAAAGGAAAGAAGTTTCTAGAAACTTAAATATGATACACAAATTTTATAAACCTTATAATCTTGTTGGTGAAAATTGAAAATATACGCTTCCCCCAAAATAATTACAAAAGGTATTATATTTCTGATAATCCAATCTCCACCCCCACGATAAAATTTCAGACTCCCTTGGCACAGAGTGGGCAAAACTCAAACAATTGCCTAGATATACACATCCCCCACTCCCACCCCCTATTCCTATTTCCTTCACTGTAATCCATCAGACCGAGACACATTTCTCAGGTCATATATTATATATAAAATAATTTAAAAAAATATATATGAAAAGGAAAACAAAACAGAGCATTCAAATTGAGCACTAATACTAAAAATTACCCAAAAAATGAAAAAAAGAAAAGAAAAAAGAAAAAAGAAAAACGCCTAAGATGAGAAGGAAGAGTGAAATACCTTTCACCGCTGTTCGAGAAAATTCAGGAAGAATACTTTTCCTTTTTCACTTTTCAGCCAAAAAGATAAAAGGAGACGAAAACGAAGATAGTCTGAAATCAGTTGCTGTATCTGCGATTGGGCCTTAATGGGCCCTGCTAGAATGGGCTCTAGGTGCTCTATGTCCAGTAATTTTTTTTTTTTTTATTTATACACACGCACACATCAGGAGCCCATTTGGGTTCGAACTCTTGACCTCCCACATTATGTGGAAGACTTATGCCAGTGGACTACAAGCCACTTGACTCTATGTCCAGTAATTTAAAATAAAAGAGATGATCTTCAATATCTTAAATTTTTATTTTATTTTTTTATTTATATATACGCACGTATATTAAGAATTTGTTTAAACTCAAATTATTGACTTCTCATGTATTATTGAAAATTTATACTACTGAATAACAGGCCACTCGCGGTCTTAAACCTTTTTTTTTAATAGTGAAGTGTGATTACGATTTGATCAAATTAAAAACATGAACGAAGGATTATGGATGAAATTCTTAATCTATCTGGACTATCTATATCTAACTATGTATAGTAAGATTATCTATATCTAATTTTGATCAAATTCTTAATCTATCTGGACTATCTATATCTAACTATGTATAGTAAGATTATGTATAGCACAATAGTGTTTGACCAACAACTTTGAACATAATTATTCAATTTTGATTAAATTTTGTATTCTTAGATTTTTAAATTTTATACAATTGATTGTTAATTTATTTTTTAATTTTATTTTAATATAACTAATTTATCTATTGTAACTAAAATCTCACTTTATATTTATCAAGAATGCAACATCATGGGTTAATTTCAAATATAAACAATGGTAGATTTTTTTTTTGATCATATAAGTTAAAAATATCCATAATCATAGATTTTATATTTTGTCTCATATGACAAATTTAAAATTCAAAATATGTTTGGTTGTTGAATTTGTATTTTACTATTTTTGACTGCAATTTTTCGATTTTTCTAAAAGAAATTATATGTGTGTGCTTTATATATACTTGATTAATGCATTTAACATAGTACATCTTCTTGGACGTATCATTTTGTTAAATAGTTAAAAATCTATTAAATGAAGATAAAATTATACATTTTTATTAAATTTCTCAATGCTATTTAATTTTTCTATTACTGAATATGTGTGCATAAAAAATTAATATTACTATTTTTATTTTTTTTATTTTTTTATAACATCACATGTCTTAAAATGTATGTATCGATTAATTGAATATTCATTATATATATTTTACAAAAATAATTTATTTCTCTATCATTACATAAATAAGTATATATAAATTATTTATAAAATTTCACATATATGTACTTAGAAACTTAAAAAATTTATTGCTAAGTAAAATACTCTTTTACATAATTTATTTATATTCCATATTTTAATAACTCACATCTACTTGATAATTTTAAATATTAACAATAATTTTCGTGTCACGACATGATAAGAAGTAAATACATTAAAACTATCTACTAAGTATGTGTTTAAAGTTGCATAATTCAATTAAACAAAAAAATTAAGGCTAACTTATACCATAAGAGGTTAGATATATTGGTAGTCATTTGGCTCACTTACATAAGTCTCACATATATAGCTTGAGGTTAGATTTCAAATCCATCTTATTCCTAGCATGTGTGTGTATAAATAAAGAAAAAGGTCAGATATATTGTTTTTTAATTTAATCATGTTGTATTATTCCAAGAAAAAAAATTAAAATTTATCGAAGCAAAATAATTGATAATTTAAGTTATAAATGGTCAGGTTTCCAAGAATTAGCTCAAGCTATAAATGGTGAGGATTACTTCTCTTCCATAGTTGGAATTATTATTGATGATTTTAGATCATCTTCAGGTTTCTTTTGTTAGGATATCTACAAACATAGTAGCTCATACTATTGCAAGGGTATTTGATTTTATGTCTGATCACAAGGTTTAGATTTGTAAATTCTCCCTCGTTCATTGCTTAACCTCTTTATAATGATCTTTATTAATAATTAAGAATTTTTAATTTTCAAAAAGAAAAAGAAAAAGTTCATAATTTAAGTTAAGTAAACTCAAGCAAACTAATTTTTCAAATAATTTTTTTATCTAAATATACAATTATTCTATTTTCAATCGAAGTATATATTTTTAAATTTTTTGGCATGAATTTGAATTTTATTTATGTTTTCACGTTTAGGTACTTCTAATATACATGTTAAAAACTTTTCTAAAAGAAAATGAAAAATAAAAATATATTGTATGTTATCTTTTACTTTTGTTTTCTTTTCACATTTTAATCAATTCTTAATCTTATTTAAATTCTCTATTATTTCTCTTTATCATGTTTCCTCACCTTCCATTTCATTGATTTTTAACCAAAAACCTTTTCCACTTTTTTTCTTTTTATTATTTTTAAAGCATGTACAGCGAGTGTATTTTACAAATAGTAATAATAAAGTAAACAATTAAAATAATTGCACATATTTTGAAACTTCAACTCCAATAAAAGAATTGATGTATGCTAAAAGCGTAGCTCTAGGCTAAACAAAAGATTATGATTTAAAAAAGAAAAAAAGGAAAAAAAGAAAAAAAAAGGAATAATAAGAAGAAAAATAGCAAAATTAAAGTTTAGAAGATATTATTTTTAGTTTAGAAGAGACTATTAAAGAACAATCGGAGAATGGCATCTTTTTTCCAAAATTTTTGTCGATGCTGCACAACTTCTGAACCATAGAAAGATCCTTACGAGTTCCTTTTTGGCAACCGTGAACAATCTCAACACCCAAAAGCTGAAAGCATTATATATAAAAACTGTTATAATTGGTATCAATCAATTAGGATTTATATTTAATTATATATTTAAGAAGAAATTAAA
>JACGDI010005432.1:161282-194959 GCA_014898725.1 Jacaranda copaia
GAAGCGCATCTCTACCAAAGTTGTTGGCAAGGTTGTCAAAATTGTCAGAGTTGGTGGCAATGGTTGTACTAGCCATCACGTGCCATTAATGCGAGGGCATGCAGCCTGTCAGACTAATAAATATGGTAGGGATCCGAGTCAATATCGAAATGGGTCTTGAAGTCGATACATGTCGACCAAACTTAAATATTCAAACTTCTGAAGTAGTTCTGAGGTCGATACGGGTCAACCGTAAACTCTACCAAGTGAGGTCGATACCAGTCGACCAAACAAATGTATCGTTGGACCTTCAGACATTCGATGTTGGGCCTGTTGGACCAACTGAATTATCCCATATCAATAATCACTATACAAATATTAATTTTTCAAACCTATATATTGAATAATCAACTCAAAAACCTTAAATTGACATTGTTAGAAATAAAATTTAAATTTAAATGCCAAACAATGCTTATAAATTTTAATTAAGAATTAAATCATTAAACATATATACTTTTTCATAAAAGTTGTTTTAATAATCATTCACCATGTTAAAAATTAAGTTTAAAAATAAAAAATGAAAAATATTCTTAATTAACATTGAGTACAAAGCAAAGAAAAAGTATAAGATGCAATAACGAAAAGAAATAAAAATGATAAATAAAATTAAAAAAAAAATTAGCGATAAAGGATAATTGAATTTATTTAATTTAAGGAAAGTAAATGGCATGAGAGGTAGTTTGACCCAAGAAATCGTCCGGCGAAGAGGAAAAGCAGTTCGGCATACTCTTTGATCAGCGCCTTAATCGGGTGAGGATGAAGAAGGAAGAAACAGTGAAATTGATAAGCGCCGAGGGATTCGAATTCGTCATCGACAAAAAGGCTGCTATGGTTTCTCAGACCATCCGCAACATGCTCACTTCCCCAGGTCTGCTGTTCATAGAATTCTGAATAAAAAATTAGCAAGAAAATCCTGAAATCTTGGAAGTTTTTAGCACAGATTAAGTTTTTTTGTCAAGGTTAAGAATATTATATCGCTCAATTTTTTGATCCTTGTTATATCAGTGCATTTGTATTGTTTTAGGAGGAATTTTTCGGTAGGCTGTCGATGGGCGGTTTTAATTGATTCTGATAATTTAAAAGAAAAGTGTGGTTTTGAGAAAAGCAAAGATATTTGTATGAGTATTCAGAAAATTGAAAGAGTTTCTAAGTTTTGGTACTTGTTTTCTACGTTCAAGTCGTTTGTGATGGAGTTTTTTGGCTATTGAGAGATGGTTGTATTATCCCTCACATATTTGATTAATAAGAAAATCATGGCTTCTGGCAATTAGCAGACATTAGATTTTTGAGTTTCATGACTCTGGTTTGAATTTATAAGGATTTTCTTTTTGCTCTGATATTGTTTTGGAAGGATTTTTTTTTTTAAAAAAGAAAAATGTATTTTTTTGTACATTTCTAGGTAGTTTTGCTGAAACGGAGCACGGAGAGGTTACTTTTCCTGAGATAAGCACTACTATTCTGGAGAAAATTTGCCAGTACTTTTACTGGTCTCTTCAATATGCCAGGTTTTATCCTTATTATTTTTCTGTATATATTTTTTTGAGGAGATTCCTGTCTATATGTGAAGCTGAAGTACTTGTATTGGCCAATTGTTAGCACCATCATTTCTCTAATGAGATCATCACGTTAGGTTCTGACAAGAAGATATCTCTTTTTTGGTCTTTTGCCCTACATCGTGATTGCATTGATGTTTCATGTGTGCACAATATAGTGAACTGTAGGTGATATCTTGAGTATGTTTTTCATTGAGGCAAGGAAAGAGGGATGCTAGGAGTAACTTCATAGATGAGTGTTGACGATCATATGGAGTCATAGATTGTTCTTTCTATTTTTCCTTCTTCTTAGCTGGCAAAGACATTGAAGAGAGTGGAGATGCTAAAGCGATATAGATATGCTATCATGTGAAATTGTTGAATGTAGATTCATATATGCATACATATACGTCTATGTTGTATACAAGTACTGGATTGTGAAGAAAAATATGATGCTATCTTTAAGAGTGGCTATTCTTTTTCAATTTCAATAGAATTGATGAGCGACTCTATCTTTAGAAGATTCTTGGGGACCTTAAATATCTTCTTTCAATGCAAACTTGCTCACTTGAGGTGGACTTAATCACTCCTTTTAGTAGAGATATTATTTTCTTTGCAGAATCAGGTGAATGTGTGGAAAACCTTGAAAAATGGAAGTTGGTGAGGCTTTTGGGACCTAATGGCATTCTATTAGGTTGTGAAAATGTCTTCATGAAGCTTTGAACTGTACTGCATGACAAATTAACTAAACATAATGTTTCAGCTGAAAAGACCCAAAGGAGATTTAGAATTGTGGTGCAAAATGTTAATGCTCATGTACTCAAGTTAAATGAGTTATGAAATCATATTTAGGGGAAAGGTTAGGCTTGAACAATGACTTCAGAGTCAAATTGGTTTTATGCCTAAGCTATCAAATATGAAATCATATGGACAGAGGTCTTCTCATGGTTCTGCTTTGTGAGAAGGCTTATACTAGGGTGTTGTGTATGCATATAACGGTAGGTTTTATAATGAAACATATCAAATGAGGTGTATTTTTGTTATTGGGTACCTACAAGGGGCCATGGCCAGTGAGAAATTATGCAAGAAGGTTGGTTAAGTCTTAATTACTGTGGTGTAAAACTAAGGATTTGCTTTCATCTTTATTTATTTGTTTTAATCTACTCTACACTCTTTAGTAACAAGAAGCCCCTTAGAGTAACAGCTTTGTCACTTTTTTGTCTGTTTTCATTAATTACTGATATGACCTCTTTTTTTACTACAAAAAGCATAAAATCCTTGATAAGAATAACTTTTCATTCTGGCTGAGTACTTTCATCTCTTGCAAAGTTTTAATAATGTGGAATTGTGATAATCTCACATCAATGTGGATGAGGTACAATCATAACCATTAATGTGCTCTTCCAGCAAATCTTGCGCTGGCAATCCTAATGACCATTTGGAAGAGTATGTTGCTGTGCAAGAATCCTCCATAAGTTAAAACAGTTAATGAATATTGAAGTATCATTGCTTGCAGAAAACTAGGGGACTTTCTTATACACTTGGAACAAAAAAGTTTGATCTATAGGACTAAGATCCAACTGTCTCACAGGACTGCTATAGTGAACTTTCTGTTCTTGATTTTGTGGGCGATAACTGATAACTTTTGTAAAGCTGTAAAGGTCCATTTATGATTTTCTGAAGAAAGATGGATGGTTTTGGTAAGATTTTAGGTGGTGAAAAGTAGTACTGAAGTAGTATCTTTTATTAATATGCACTCTTGTGGCACCCATGTTATTTATTGTTGAAAATATAGGAATACTCTTTTACTCTTGAGGACACTTGAAAACAAAAAACTACAAAAAATTGTCATCATAAAACAAGGCAAACTGCCTAAATCTTGCTATATCTAAAATATCTTTTTTTCCATTCTTGTTTTACATATCTTCCACATTGCTTTTGTGTCTGTGTTAGAAAAACTGCGAAGGAAAAGGTGAGTTCTTAATGAAAAGATTTCATCTGAAGTTTTGGTTTACCATTTTGCTCACCATTTTGTTTTATATACCAGCAGTCCTGCCATCTCATGAATCATCTTTATTGATTTTCTCAAATTTCAGAGCATTGGCTTTTGATAAGGAAAATTTTGATTAGGATCAAACTAAAAGTTATTTCTTCTAAGCATCATCAAAAAGTTAAATATAGAAGTTAAAAGAAGAAAAGATGATAATTGATATATGTTAGTATACTCTAATAAACAAAGGCATTACTAGCTCTTTGAGTTTAGGATGTAACATATTCTTCATCGGATATTTTAATTAAAGTAACCTAGCTTTACTAATTTAAAATCAATGTGAATTTCTAAATGGCAGTCATTAACTAGAAAGAAATAAAACCAAATTTGCAAACAAAATAGAAGAGGTCTACTAGTTTCTGTGATTATGGGGTGATGGAGTGACTGGCAATTGGCGGAAGTATATAATTTCTCATAACCTGTAGATTTTTGGTATAATTAATAATATTGACGGTTTCCATCTATCTTGTATACTGTAGTGGCAAGGAAACTGAGTTCCACATTGAACCTGAGCTGACTTTGGAACTTATGATGGCCGCTAATTACCTACACACCTGAACAGGAGGCTCCAAACGCTTTGTGGCAACTTCCCCAATTTAACTTTGTAAGTGCTCTGCCTTTCTTTTTGCTTGTCCAGAAAAAGCAGGAAAAAATTGGATGGGTCTAAATTGGATAGAGTACACTACCACTCGGCAACTGGTCCATTACACACCGTTGGATTGAGCCATTGAGGGGACGCTTCACCACCTACTCTTCTTCAATCCAACGATTTTTGCTGGACCAGGTGCTTTGAATACAGTCCAACTAAGAATATCACGAAAAAAGCTGCCTCTTTTTCTTACCAAATGCCAACTTATCTGCTGTCATTATCAGTCAACACTCTTCTTAGTTTTCCCTTCTTTTCAATTTATCATATTCTATTTGGTTATAGTTCTTTTCGTTTACTTATATTCATGTCAGGAAAGATCGATGACATGTTGCCCTTAAGCGGAAGATCAGTGTGCTGACATTTGATGCTTCTTTAATTTTAAAGTTGATGGTTTTTCTTTGATGTTGTATCCACACCTGTTGGTGAATGACTGTAGGGTTAATATTTGAGAATGTGCAGTATTTGACAAACTTGTGACAATACTCTTTAGAGCTACTGACTGCATATTTGTATGTAAATTCATGTTTGTATGTTTTTTTCTTTTACGATGTACACATGATAATAGTCCTCCATGCGAACTTATTGCATTTACAAAAAAGAAATTGCCCTAGGACTGCAAAGGATGGTACCAATAACTGATAATAGCTCCATATGTATATATATATATTTATATGTTGTATTGAAAAGAAAAAACTTCATACATATTCAAGATGGCAGTTGCATTATACTACACCAAATTTTGGATTATTGACTACACTTTTAATTTTTAATTTTTTTTAAAAAAAAGTATTTATCTCATGGTATGAAATAACAAAAAAATACAAACAATGAGGTAAAAAATAATTAAAAAGTTTATGGAATATGTATTCATATATATTTCATATTTTTGAATTTTTTAAAATAAATAGGGATTATTTGTAATATATGAATTTATATTAATTAATAATTAATGTTGTATGTTAAAATTATGCTATTGTTTATTTATATTATAACAAAAAGTGAGTAGTTTATTATTTATTAATATATTTAGTTACTATTGTGATAACTTAAATTTATGCACATAGAGATGTCATATCACTTACCCATCTACTATCTTAAGTAAAAGTTAATATATATTTTATTTTTGTATGCCAAAAATATCAATTGACCATGTTAGGATGCCAACTCATTAAAAACAAGCTTGAAGAAATAATTACTATTTTCGTTTGTTTCAAATGATGAAATTATAAATAATATGTAAATAAATTGATATGTTTTAAGTCTATCAAAATAAAGTAATATAATTTTACGTTTGATTGATAAGATTAACTAAAAAGTAAATTAAAACAAAACATATAATTTTACGATTATAACCTTTTATTATTTATTTTAATAATATTTTTACATACTAATCAAGAATAATTTAGTCTTTTTGAATTTTATCCAACCCAAAGAAAATGTATCAAACCTTTCTCCTCTTGATACATATTTCAACTTAATATAGGACTAATAACTTATTAAGTGCTCTATATCAAAGCAAATCAACAATAAATTAAAAGTAATTATTAACCTATCAAACATAATTAATTGAAGTAAATAAGCCCTTAATGTATAGAAATACCAACACTTTGTCCATCATTTATTTAGTTGAGTTGCACTACTCTCTTTTATCCAGAAATAGGTCTTGACTTTAAATTTAATATCTTCCACGCAAATAAAATATATGGAAATTTACATATTTGATTCTCTCGTTCTTGATTATAAATAAGATAGTCAAATTTTCAAAAGAGATTGGGAAGTCATACACTACCTCGTGGGCGTGCCGGAGTGGTTATCGGGCATGACTAGAAATCATGTGGGCTCTGCCCGCGCAGGTTCGAATCCTGCCGCTCACGCTTTCTCCATTTTTTATCCTTCCAATACAGGTCCCGTCTTCATCCGAGAGAAGAGTTCCCTGTACTGCTCCCTACTGTACCAGGGCAAGCATTAGTTGTCTCCTCCATGCAAATGTTATTTTTCATCTGAACGCACGAGCAATTCTTTCATTGTATTTGAGGCTTTTCCTGCTATCAACTCATGAGCAGGTCATAAATGAAGTTTGCCAGTACGGGACCTCATATATTATATACACAACCTTGAAGTTGACGATGCAGAACATAGTTTCTCAATGGCTCCTTTCCTTTTCGAGAGATGGTGAATAATAATAGGAGGGAGGCAGTCTTCGGGTGCTTCCTATTGATGGAGAAGAGGTAGAGGAAACTATATTTACTTGCTCAAGGCTGGTGATCTTCCCGGCAGACAAGATCACTGACAAACAACTGATTAAAACCCACCCGGCCATTAGTCTTTTGAAGAGCAGGGTGCAGAAATTATGGCATCAGGTAGCATGACTTAGATCATATCATATTTTTCTTTGAATAAAACTCATCCAGGTGCCCCTGCGGATCTCCCATGCACTCACACTTCGATAGGCCAAGATGGTCGTGGTGAACAAGTTTTGCCTCAGTGAGACCATCTCCAAAGAAAGGCACTCGTGGTACCTTCTCAAGCATAGTGTTAACCATAATCATATTAAAATGGATCAGTTTTGAGGTCCTTAAAGACACAGTGTAAACCATTGTACTTTCATGTGCTAACATAAGACTTTTTCATATGGTCGGTCCTAATGACTTTAATTTGCTGTTCTGGTCAGTTGGATCCAAATAACTTACTGAGCCAAATGTAATCACAACATATAACAAAATGGAAACCAAGCAGAAGATGCATTTCATGATTTATATATTGAAGATGAGTTCATCGGAGTGTCCATGCATGGATACTAGGGTGTAAACGAGTCAAATCAAGCCCGAATCTAACAGGTTCAAACTCGGCTCGTTTATTATTTCTCGAATTTGAACTCAAGCCGAGCTTGGTCGAGTTTAAAAAGCCAAGCTCAAGCTCGGCTCATTGAAATAGACAAATGTTCAGTGAGCTTCACTAGATAAAGAACTCATTATAAAGAAGCAGAAAAGCTAGATTCATTAAACTCGAATTCAAGTTCGTATAAGTTTGAATTAACTAGAGTTTATTTAGATTCAAAACAAAATATATAATTATAAATTTTTTAAATATTTTATTTAATGTTTTTTTAGAAATAAAAAACTGAATTATTATTATTATTATTATTATTTTCTTATTTTTATAGATTTTATTATATGGGCTTAAATTGTAATTATATATATGTGTATGTATATATAATAAAAAAGTTCGTTTAGGCTCACACACTTTTCGAGCCTAATATTATTGAGTTCAGCTCGACTCGTTTAACTGACAAACTCGAGCTTGGCTCGACTCAGGCTTGCAAAAAATCAAGCCGAATACGAACTTTTATCGAGCCGAGTTCAAACTATTCTCGAATAGTTTCATCTCATTTATACCCCTGATGGATACTAGTAACTCCAAATTAATCTCAACACATTACAAAACAATCCCTACCAATAAGCTGACCTGATGTTCCATGGTAATTTGATTTTTGGGTGCAAAATAACTAGATTTCAATACATAACTGTTTTGTGATTAGGACAACAGGAGTCCCTAAATCCTTACATCATTGGAATGACAATAAAATGTTGATCCATACATGTCAGTGGAAGAATAATGAGAAAAACAAAGGAAGAAAGCATCAGCATGCCTCCTTATTATAGAAAAATGAGAACCAGGAGACAAAACAGTAACACTACTACTCATACAGCATCACCTCCTACGTCCAAAATCTCCACCAGTTGAAATATGAGATTACTGAATTTTATAACACAAAAAATAAACAGTAATTCATGTTCTGATAGAGCATTTACCCCAAAACAATAGAAAATTTTGACCTTAACTACCACCTTTTTACTGTCACACTGAAGGAGGTATGCTAACAAAAGTTGAAGCTCTGGAAGAAAAAGAAATGAAAAATAAGGTTATCGAACAAAAGATACATGTATATATATAACATAAGGTTATAGAACAAAAACTTCAAGTAATTTAACTCAAGTGGAACAGCAGCCTGTCTTGGCATTTCCAGGTGAATCACCCACAGTGATGGTGGTACCCTGACCAGGAAGCATAGTTGCTGCAGCAGCTTCCTGGGCTGCCAATGCCTTCTTGCTAATGATATGATATATTTCTGTCAAAGTAGTTTGAAATGCCTTTTCGATGTTATGTGCCTCGAGGGCTGATGTCTCAAGGAAGGAGAGTCCTTCCTTCTCTGCCAAAGTTTGGCCATCTTGCTCGGCAACTGCTCTGAGATGATTGAGATCACA
The DNA here is from genome assembly GCA_014898725.1 of Jacaranda copaia. Lineage (NCBI taxonomy): Eukaryota > Viridiplantae > Streptophyta > Magnoliopsida > Lamiales > Bignoniaceae > Jacaranda > Jacaranda copaia. The sequence continues at coordinate 169,818 of JACGDI010005432.1, forward strand.
TTTGTTTCCAGCCAGCATGATAACAATGTTAGAATCTGCATGGTCTCTCAATTCCCGAAGCCATCTTCGGACATTGTCAAAGGTTTGCCTCTTAGTTATGTCATAAACAAGAAGTGCACCAACGGCTCCTCTGTAGTAAGCACTTGTAATAGCTCGATATCTTTCCTGCCCTGCAGTATCCCATATCTGGGCTTTGACTGTCTTTCCTTCTATCTGTATCATGTATCACAGGCATAGATGCATCAGCATTTCGATCTCAAGACAACAATATCAGTTGAACAAGTTGTATAATTTGTAATATCCAGAAAACTTGAGTTGATCAGAGAATCCTTTAGGCATATCCATTTGATCCAGAAGAAGTTTGCAAAAGGAAAATGTTATGATATGCCAAGCAATCTAGAAGAGAATTCGGATGTGACCAACTGAAATGATGGCATTACAACAATTAGCATAAGAAACAAAAGGGAAGCTAAAGGTCATATGTCCATGAAAAGCACTTATGTCCCCAACAAAGCAACATTTTAACATTATTCAGCTCAAACTAAGCACACAATAATTATGTCCAAACCTAATAATTCTAAAGCGCAGCTCATTGCTCTAAGCTTAAAATGAGCCAACATTGTCACTTGGCACAAATCATAAACTACATATTCACCAAATATTGTCTTCATTAACCAGTGTAGTAAACCATAATCATGGTCAGACAATCGATTTACAATATTAGATTGTTTGGTTCGTCAGCCAAAAACAGGACAACTCTATCATTTGTCCCTTTGAAATTCAAACAATGTTCTATGAACACATTATCTTTGAATAAAGTATCCAAGTACAAATATTCTAGGACATCACACAATCACCCTCCAGGTTAATACACACATCTGAATGCATGGAAATAGATTACCTCATAAAACATGAAATTATTACAAACAATAGTTAGCATATTCGACAGGAAAGAATACTAGATATATCAATTACAGACCTGAAGAGTTCTGGTCGCAAATTCAACTCCGATGGTGGATTTAGACTCTAAACAGAATTCATTTCTGGTAAAACGGGAAAGAATATTGGATTTTCCAACTCCTGAATCGCCAATCAACACGATCTTGAATAGGTAATCATATTCGTGATCCACTCTAGTCGCCATCACCTTTTATTTAGTTTTCTTATATCAATTTTTTTCTTTTTCTACTCCCTCACGCACCTACACACGCAAAACCGCAAAGAAACATTAGCCCCCAAAAAAGAAAGGACAGAAAACATCCAGATCTAACAATTCAGATGACCAGATCAACCCAAACCCACAAAAATTAAGATGAAAAAAATCATACAGACGAATACAAGTATTACAGAACATCAAAAACAAGAAAACAAAAAACCAAAAAACAAGAAAGAGAAAAAATTAAGCAAAAACAAAAACAAAAGATCAATTGGGTTCTGCATGTCTTACCGTAAAGGAGAGATCTTGACCGAAGAAGGGATGACCAGAATTAATATAGGAAAACAAATGGGTGTAAAAGAGAAGACAAAAAACGGAGGAAACGAAAGAAATGTATTTTGCAACAAGGATTGATACAGCCAATGGGAGTGGGTGATGGGGGCGCACTACCCCTCCATGATGACTTTCTAAATTTTATACGATCGCTGTGTAAGCGAAAAATGAAAATTATCTGTACGGCAGAGATTCTCGATTTTAATTATACGATCCCGACAGTAGCTGGGCGCAGGGGGTTAAAATGGCGTGAGGGGGTGGCAATTCAAATAATTATAATACTAACGGATAAAATATTTTACTACATAAATTAGATATGTGACATATGTCCAAAATATTAGTTGTGATAACGAGAAAAAATTAAAAACTTTAGGTAGTATCTGATTATATTTTTTATTTAATTTTATTATATATTTATTATGTATTTTACGATAATGAATTATTAGAGAATGTAAAAATTATTTTTTATTATATTTGTTTATGTTTTGAAGAAAATATTTTTTACTGTAACAGTCAAATCAATATTTTTTTATTGATTTTTTTTGGATAAAAATGGAATGAGTGATTTTTTTAATATTAAAATAATAATATATATAATATATATATATATATATATTGAATAATGTACATTTTAAAGGAAAATTGAAGATATGTTTAATTATATTTCTCTAAAATAATATTATTACAAGAAACATAATAAAACAAAGCCTTAATTTTTATATTTACAGCACAATCAACGTAAAAATTTGGAAGGTCTTTCTACCATTGATGCCATTGGGCAGTCATTTCTCCTTCCCATCATTCTCAAGACAAATTTCTAATCATTTGTACTATTGAATCTTCTCATCCATGTTTGCTTAGAGCCAGTTTGGTCTTATTTTCATCATTTTTCAGAATTCAAAAAAATTAATTAGTAAAATTAAATTAAAAATAAATTTATATTTAGATAGATTGTTGAAAAAAATAATAATTATGTTGGATTTAGTAGGTTATAAGTGGAGATAGATAGAAATAATAACATAAAAAGAGAATATATATAAGTTATTGGATAATGTATTTTGACAATGAAAATAAAAATGATTCAGGTGAAAATGTGTTAAAAATTATATGTTTTGGTTTTTAAATAATAAAAAAAATGAAAATGAAGTAGTAAAATGAAACCAAGCAAACTTAGTTTACTATTAATAAACATCTTTTCACTTAATCACAATTAATTATGCGAAAAACTTGTTAGGATCTTAACACATAGCTATAACACATTTTTAAGAGGACCGCTTCTCGTAAGGAAATAGATTCTTATCAGCACCTAATTGTTTGACCTAATTTATGTAACAATTAAAATAAATATAAAATATTATTTAAAAATCAATATCTATATTATTATAAAAAGAAAAGACTGGTTTGTGTCTGAAATAGAATTTTTTTTACTTGTGTTATTTACCTTTTAATTAATTCAACAACAAAGTTGACAATGTAGTTTGAAGATAAATTAGAATATTTAGCATAATAAAGATAGTTCAAATGTCAATTTTATTGATTCTAAATTTATCCTTTAAAAATGAAGATTTAATAAGATCACAATTGTATTTTTCATGAAAGTCATCAAACTCACAACCGATAAATCTATTTTATGAAAAATTCGTATACATTATCTTTTTTTATCATGTCAAATGCCTAACGTAACATTAACTTTCGTTAAAAATTTAAATTATTTCACGCATAAATGACTCAAAATACTTTTTTACACGCGGAAGCCACACGTACCAACTACTAATTACACTAAAAATTTTAATATTTATTTTATTTATTCTGTACTATAAAAATTTTAATGCATACATCAAATATGTCAAAATTGCTAATATAAATTGTTTGATTACTCCTCGTAACACTAGAAAACCTGATATAAAAAGAACTTTAATTTCATATCTTACAATATAAAAGCAATAAAATCATATCCATTAGAATTAAAAGTTTTAATCAAACTTGATTTTCAAATATAAAGTCAAATTCTAATATACATCAATGTATTATGTCATTAATTTTCAATCCATAAACAATCCTGTGTATTATTATATCATTAAACACAATTATTTAATTTAATTATACTCAATTTCGCAACAAAAATCAAAGTGAAAACAAAAAATCCTCAAAATATGAAAAATAAAAATAAAATATTAAATTGCCAATACCTCTCCATTACAGCCTGTGCATCCCAAAAGCAGCGTAGGCACCGCCCGCCTCACGTGCAAAGCCCTTTTCTCTTATTATTATTATTAGTATTATTTTTGGCCCTATCTTTTATTATTATTTATTCGATTCTTTAGATGGTCTAAGCCTTCTGATTCTCTTTTTCCAACCCGGAAAACCTCTGCGATTTTCATTGTCGCAGTAATCAGCACTAATTGTCCTTTTCATTGTTCACATAACCAGCCCTAATTTTTACTGTGAGTTTGATAGTTTTTGACGAATTTTATTTATTTTTTGAGGAATATTACCTCTTGATGCTTAATAATTTCAGATGAGAGAAAGGAAATCTGGGAAATTGAATCTCCAACAGCAACAGCAGCATCAGAATGGCCACTTATCTCCATTTAAATTGGCGAAGCTATTAGATCCTGATGCTTCTTGGGACAAGGTTCTTTTTAATTATTTTAATTTATGGTAATTAGTTACCGCCTGTTTGTTGTAGGTTCATTTACTCGGTTTTAAGCTCAGTTGGTTAACATTCATCTTGAAGAAAAGATTATTTTCTTTGATATTGTTATTTAGTTTTATTTTTTATTTGTAATACTATCGCTTTTGAGGTAGAGTATGATTAAAACATGCAAATTTATGAGTGAGAGTACGAGGATTAGTTTATGGTGAGTGTTTAAAGTTAGAATGGTGGTGAGATGTAATTGCATGATTTATAGAGATCAAAATTAATTAACAATGAGCTGTATGACAAGGGTGTAGAAAAACTAGTTATTTGGGCACCTTCCATTTGTGTGGTTAAATATTTTTATTATTGAATATTTTGAAATTCAGCCAGCGTTTTTTTTGATGCATAAAGAATCTGTCTTTGTAGGTAGTTGTATCACATACGAAATAAGGAAGACGCTTGTATTTAAATTATCAGGTCCTCTCCATTCCTGTGTAGAGTATGGATAAACCGAGTACAGTGAGAACTTGTTATCCATTTTGTCTGTTTGAAATACATAACAAATAGACTAATAGATGCTGCGATGCATTCTAGAAAAAAGAAACTGAATAGTAATTTCAATGATAATGAGGTGAATAGTTTTTTTGCGGCAATTTCAGGAAGAACGTGCTGGAATAGTTCCAGTGACAGATATTCAGAAAAATATGACTTGTTTTCTTTTCTACCATATGGTGCTAGAGCGAAAAAGGAAATCCTGTTCTTGGATTTTTTTAGATTTTCGAAGTATTTTTGAATTTAGCCATACTGGGATTGGAGGGAGCCAAAAGGTATGAGTTTGAGCAATCTATTCTGAATGGACACCAGTAAATCTAGAACTCCACTGGTTTTATATTCTATCTTGCATGGATGTTTAGTTAGAGACCTTTGATGCATGTTAAATGAGTTGAAAGACAGAAATCTGAGCTGAGACCTTCTCTTTGGGGTGATAATTTATCCTTTTGATTAGTCTCCATTTTTGTTGTCCTAATTTCTTGTTAACAAGAATTTTTCTCAAACTTATATGTGGTGAGTAACTAAACCTTTTTAGTTTCCACACACACACGCACACATCAACTTTCATCATTGAATGGATATGGAGAAAGGTGGAAAGGGATGCTACAGTTCCTGTTTGCTGGTTAGAAGGATTAACCTATGCAAATGTTAGGATGAAATTTAGTGGTAATTGAAGATTCAAACACATTCGATCCTTTCACAAATATGAATATTGAGGAGCTGTTCCAAATGAACTTGTCTATCTAGAATTATTATTGTTGTATTGCCAGAATACTTGAAGTTTTCAGTTTCCTTATATTAGTAATGGGATACATTGAATTTGGAAAGTTTTCTGGACGCTTGCTTACATGAAGTGTACCTTGCAATCCACATGAAACTCTGTCATTCTATATCTGTTACAGGATCAGCTTGGGGACGTACTCCATTGGATTAGACAAGGATTGGCCCTTGCATGTGGGTTACTTTGGGGTGCAATTCCTTTAGTTGGGGGCATCTGGTTTCTCCTGTAAGTTACTGTTTTTCTGAATCTCATATCTCTTTAAAGTTGCTGCTTATGGTCAGTTTGTTGTGCATAGAAGTTTCTGTAGAGCAAAAGTAACATAGATTTGACAATGTGTTCCCATAGCTTGGCAGAATAACATTATTGTCTCATTTGTCTAAAATAATTATGATTGGGCATTTGCTTAAATTTATCATTATGTGCCCAAACAGTTAAGTTATTCAACTTGTGTTTTGATACTTTCCTCGGATCCTAAGTGTTTAGTATTTTAGGAAGTGCCCTGTAGTCTCTGATGGATAGGATGCAGCAGAAGGGAGGCATTAAGTCACTTAATTAGCTGGAGACGGTCTGATGCTTGAGTCACTAACCTGATTGGTGTACCTCTGGCTTTTATGGCATAGTGATATGTATACCATTACACTTTATAGAGTAACTTATCCACACATAGATCTTCTTGCTATATTTTTGTGAGGTTTGTGTTTCTCAGTCACTTAATGGTGATTGTATTGAGTAATTTCAGAGCAGTATTTGGTGTACCAATGACCTGTCATGGGTAGTATCAATATTCTAGTCTTTTAACTGCCTTCGGCGGTAGAAATCCCTATAATTTATTGCATCATCTGGCGATATGTGGTGATTCTGATTTCAATAAATGCATAAGTTGGCCTGTCAAAAGTTCGTATTGTTGATTTGTTGAAGGCGATAAGTTAGGGCACTTCTTGCTGTTCTGATATCAAGTTCTGTTTGGTTCTCTTTGGTTAACAGTAATGACGTAAGCTTTGCATGTACCTTCTCTATAAAGCAGTGTATTTCCACAGCAACATGTTGTAGTGGCAGAGCCAGAGAAGTTCTGAGTGGGGTCAAATAAGTACACGCTATCCCATAAAATTTTATATGAAGCAAATAATGCCATAGAAAAGTGTTGTGGACAAAATATGTTTTTTCTCAAATACAAAAAATAAAATAATTTAACGGAAAAGAGAAAAACTAACATGCTAAATTTTATATGAAGATCAAGTAAGCAACTACTCAATTTTTCTTTCAAAGTTGTCCTGGCAATTTGTTATATTATGGAAGTTATTTATGCCTTTTCCTCAACTTGGATAAAGATTTGGGTTTTTCAGTTGGCAACCAAATAGCATCAATAATTAGGATCAATAAAGAAAACCACTCTCTAGTTTTAGAATATTTTTTTGCACCAACTAAAGACATGTAACACTGTAGTTTCTCTGAAGAAAATAAGCTTTTTCCACCTGAATAAAATGATCATACGCTGTTGCCTGTTGAAGTTATGACTTAAGGCTATAGTCACATGATATATTTTGCATGAGGTTAAATAGATTTAATTGGATATTTCTGTTTATCATTTCACTTTGATACATAAAAATATCCAAATATTCCAGGTTTGTAGTGTTATCCTCTGGGATTATCTACGCATACTACGCTCTTGTACTAAAAATTGATGAAGAAGAGTTCGGAGGTCATGGAGCTCTTCTTCAAGAGGGGCTTTTTGCTTCAGTATCCCTCTTTCTGGTATGTTTTGGTTTTCACTTTGTTCTGTTTCATCACCTATGTATGATACTGTGAATTTCTTCATAAACTAAGCATCCTTTTTTCTGTGCTGTTCAGCTTGTGTGGATTCTAGGATACAGCTTGGCACACTTTTGATTGGCTCTATCCTACACCCTCAACTGTAGCACTTTGTGTCTTTCCAACAACATGGTAATTGGGCTTTCTAGTTTTGATGGTACGGGGTGAAATCTCTGTGCCTTCATTTCATCTTCGGAAGTCGAATACTTGGGTATATTTGTGGCTCTTCTCTTCAGTGTGCATTACTAGCTTGCAAACGCAGGGATAGGTTTAGCTTACTTGTCTTTTGTTTATCTTTTTGTTTTTAAGATTTTGTCTCTCTTTATTTATTAAGGTACAATTTTTTAAGCACTCTGTGCAATTACCTGTTGTTCTCCTTCAATAATAGTTCTGTATTTTTCTCTTTCATTCTTTAGCAGACTAGTTGTCCAATGGGTACAATTTTCCTATCCAATGATTCCAATTGTTGCAACGCCTTGAGTACTAATTAAACATAGGAATGTTTTTGTTGCTCGGAAATATAACAATATCATTTTTCTTTTAAAATTGTAATTTTTCAAGTGGCATGTAACCATGTAACATCAGTTTCTCCTATTATGTAGAGGGTCTTAAGTTCAAGCCTGAATTGGCTCTTTTGTGTACTTTACGTGTATCTGATTGTGTTCTAAAAAAAGAAAGAAAGAAAAATGCAATTTGTTTTATTGTTGATGGTAGTGTGTTCTAGTTGATAATAAAAATATTACGGCCAGACAAATTGGAAGATAAATTTTTGATAAGAGGGTATTTGGTTAAGTTTATAAACACCTTCGAAGTTTTATAAAGATGTGTCTCAAATGATCGGTAAAATGAAGATGTTAGAACTATAGAGGCTCTCTTTTCAAAACAATTGAGATGACGGAACTTATTTTTAATATATCGAGAGAAATTTATTTTTTATCGAATTATACAGATGATATAATTTCATAACAATATTTTATAAGCTTTAAATATTACATTTAACACTAGATGTAACATATTTTAAAATAGAATTTAACATTTTACAACTATATATGTAAGGATTACAACGGGATCTTTCTGTGCTAGATAAAACTAAATCTAAAGATTTAGGGGGAAAAAAATTAATGAAACCACATCTATGTTCACGTGGCTTTAACATGCAACTTATTGTCGCAGTCATTCAATTCTTAATTTGAATAACCAGTGTATTATTAATTTAGTAGTTTGGTAATATACCAAGATGGCTTTCTAGGAACATATGCATGCAAATCAAGAACTCATTAGGGTTTGAACTCCTTACCTCCCATGCAATGTAGGAGACTTGTATTATTAAACCACATGCTATTTGGCTTGAAGTTAAACATGCATGTATGAAGTATCCCATGAAGTAACTGCCACTTCTCAGTGTTCCAATTTTAAATTTTATATCTATACTATATATATATATATATATATATATAAACATCCTTTACACATTTAAAACAGCAGTTACGGCATATCACACCAAAATTTGCTTTATCAGTTCTACCTTTAATATTTAATTTAATTTTATCACTTAATTTAATATTATAAACACAAATAATATAGTGAAAATATAATAACAAAATTTATAGAATATATAGATAGATACATTTAATAATTTTAAATTTTTGGTGCGGAAATAATTTGCTAGATATGAATTTATTTTAATGGATAATTAATATTGTATTCTATTGATATGATTATTATTAAAATTATGTTATTGCTAATATATATCACAAAAATTGAGTACTTTATTTATTAATATAATTTAATATTAATAATATAATAAATTAATATGCACGTAGAGACAATATACAACAACGATTAGTATACATATATAAAAGTAATATTATTGAATCAACATATATTAACCGGCTTAACCGTTTTCTTTTCTTTTTCTTTTTTTGTTGGCCTTGCGAGAGAGGGAGAGAGTTGTGTTAAATTTTAGTTTTTTTTTGTTTTAAGTTATACACATATACATTAAGAGTTTGTTAGAACTCAAATCTCTAATCTCCCACGTTATATGCTAAATTTTAGTTAAGTCACATATGTTTCTTGGTCAGTTGGTCGTGCATGAATTTCCTGACATTCTAAGGCAAAACTGAACAAAAATCAGTTAGCAAACTTTTAGGTTCGCTTATGCAAACCTCCGTATAATTCGCATTTCCATGGTATTAACAAATTATACCCAAAAAAGGAAATATAAAACTAAAAAATTCAAAACAAATCATGTCCCAAAAATATTATTATAAAATTAAAAAACAACAGAAAAATAAATCAACGGACACAGATTTTAACACCAAAATCTCGCTTGGTGACCCGACGTCTTTCTCGATGGTGTAAAATAGGCATGACCACAAGATTCCCATCTTACTTCCACGTGGCAGAATCACAGTAACCTATTATGGGTATGGCCCAAGAGAGAACAAGTCTTCAGGCAGTTCTTTTCCGCAACCTGCTATAGCCAGTGGACCATTTTACATATACCGATAGGTTCGGTGACTGGCGTCAATGGTATAAGTGTTGGGGTTTAAGCAATGGCGTTGGGGAGGTGGTCACAGGGTTTTAGCCATCTTTTCGCGCATGAAAATAAGGGATAAAGCAAAGCAAAATAAGGGAATTGAGGGGAGTTTTTTTCTTGAATTTTTAGAACTTCTGTTTGTTATAATCTTGAGAGGCTAAAATGGCTTAGAGTACTTGGGTTGTGGAGATGGGAAATTCAGATTCTGCTTTTTTAGATTTATTCTTTTAGAAGAAAAGTTCTGATCTAGCACTGTTGGTAGGTTGGTTTTAGGTAAATTCTGCAGGGATTTTCTTGACACGGAATTTGGACGAAATTTATCGTGGCATGGAAGAAAAGATGGTTCTTTGAAGGTGAGATGATCTAATTCTGGGGCTTTCTAGCCTGTAATTTTGTAAAGTTGGAGTCTTTGGTTGAAAATTCTGCATTCTATTAGGAAGAATATTGGAAAGTGAAAATAAAACCATAATTTTTGAGAGTTTGCTTCTCTTTGTAAGGAGGGTGTTTCAGTTGAAGGCCTTTTCTCCTCTTTCTTTCAGTTTCTCAGGCAACCACACTTGGCTTTCTTCTTCATCTCGTACTTTTTTCATGTTAATTAAGTGTTTTCATTTTATTAAAATCACACCGTTATTGTTCTTAACATTACAAATTTTGTGTTTGGCATTGGATTATACCTTGCAAATTGTTTTTTTCTTTTTGTGTTTAGGAAGCGAATTTAGGGGTCCAGGTTGTTTGCTTCTAAAGCTTTGATAGAAGGTTTAGTTTAGATCCTTTGGTGAAAAGCTATTCATGTTGTATGCAGAAGTATATTTGTTTTTCAAGATGGTAAGAGTTGATCTATCTTCTTCTGACTTTAAATCACTTGTGAGCGAGTGTTTGCGTTCTATTTTTCAAGATTCAGTGATGCATGAAATAATGATGAGTGTCGTTATAATTGTAAGCCCTCTTTCAATTTTCCAATATGCCATCATCCTGACACAAAGGAGAAGAGTACATGATTTACTTTGACCTGAAAAATTGATGGCATAAATATTGCATTTTTTTTTGGGTATGTCTATTTTTGACATTTAAATGCTGATATTTTTCATTGCTCGGATGAATTTCCTTCTATCAGAATATATAAGTTTTTGGTTAATCTATTGTCTCTGACCAACATCTTTGGTAAATTCGTATCTGCTTTATTTGTAAATTTATTTGATATTTATATGGATCCAATTGATCTTATGGAAACTTTTTAGCTTCAAGAATCAAGACTGATGTATGTCTCTCTTTGGTTTAATGGTGCCAAGTTCTTTGATTTCTTATTAATTTCGAGGCTTTTGTCAATTCTGTTACATTTGCTGGAAAATGCAGTCACAGCGGTTTTTACTATTAGATTTGTTACAATGACTTTCTGGGTTTACCCCATAGATTCCAGACCACCTGGCATTAAAAAACGCATTTACTGTTTCCTTATTATGGATCATCCATTGTTGAAATCAAATTTTGCATAAGCTTTTTGAATTAGTGTTTCTTTTCTTGATAGTGATGTATGCTAAGGATATTGTGCTTACGCAATCAATCTTGTTTATTCCTCCCTTTTCTTGTTAAATTTACATGACAAAATAATTCCCATTTTTTTGTTGGTCTTTTTTTCTTTTTCAGCTTTTGCTTTTGTTTATTGTGGCAGGGCTATCTAATTTTTTGCTTCCATTTTTTTACATGACACTATGTTTTGCAAATAATGATCTTTTCAATGGTAACCTGATTACCCTGAACCAGTTTTGGCTTACCACATTAAAGGTTGAAATTTTTTCACAATGTCCTGCTAATTCTATTATGGAAAGGAACTTACCAGAAGATGCTAAATGGTCTCATTTCCATGGCTTCACTTGTGCTATTCCATTTTTACCATGTTTTTCCCGCAGGATATTACCAGATTGAATTAAAGAAAAATTCTTATGGCAATTTGGATTGTCCTTATTTGCTAATTTTTTTCATTGGCAGGCCTGTTTCACTTTGCTTGTGTGGTAGGTGGCTTGCAGATGTCCTTGTTGTGGAATTTTATGCTCAAACAAGATTAAGAGTGTATGGTTTCTGAGTTATGGTGCTGGAGAAGAGGTTAGACTATGGATTTAATGGCTATCAGGTGCCTCCCACACCCCGAGCAGCCAGATCGGTCAGGGTAATCACGGATTCCCTTGAATGCATTTACTCTTATATTTCCTTTTCTCGCCTATGACTTTGAAAAACTTACTCTACGCATTTATTTCATTATCATTTGTCTTAGAGGAGGTGTTTACTTAAGAACAAAGCTGGAGACCGCCAAATGTGTGCATTTGACTTGTTGGCAACAGTAGCTGGCAAGATACTGTTGAATGGAGAAAGTTCTCATCCATCTATGGATACATCTTCTGGAAGGAAACAACAGTTGGTTGTGGAAGATTCCATTGGGAAAGAAGAAAAGGATGAAGCTAAGGCTTTGGAAGGAAAATATTATGACCGACATTGCTATGAAAGGAATTTTCTATTTACTGAGCTTGTCTCGGAAGCTCCGAATTCTGAGTCTCATTCAAACAAACTCGTGTGTGCTCAGAATGACACAATATCAAGGCCTGCATCTGGAATCACAACTTCTGACTGCTCAGAGAAGGTTGGTGCTGCAGAACAATTGGTTAATGATGATTGTAAGCTCCGACTTGGGATTTTTAGTCCTACAGCAGATGTGGAGCCTTCTGGTTGCAGACTATCTGCTAATAGTGGATCAGAGGATGATAGTAGGAAAGAGATAAATCTGGATTCAGCAAATAATAAGAATTTGACAATAAGTAATAGGATTGATATGCGCAGTTTAGGGCATCCAGAGGCTCAGGACAAAAAACCGTCAGCATTGGTTAGTTCAGTTGATAGTGTAAAGTTTCCATTTTTCAGGGACCACACTTCTTGTGGTTCTTTACCTCCCGTTGATTGGGACTATGTAAAGTTAGCTATTAGAGATGATGACGAAAACTCTTCTGAGTGCATTGAACCTAGCACTGGAAATAAGGCCTTCAGGCCACCATCACGTGATGGAGATTGTAGATCTAAGAAGTTGCTAGCATCTAAGCATTTTACAACTCCAAATGTGAAGGAGGATGAACAATATAATGCTGGTGAGGTGTTGCAAAATTGCTTAGTTTACCTGGTCATCTTGTGATTAATGTGGTTGTATGATTTATTTTGCTTGTTAAGTTTTGTGTTATTCTGCATTTAGATATAGAAAGATGCAAATGGCTCGACAGCAAAAACAGTTTCAAGCGGCAAAGGTCTTTGAGGGATTATCCTTTCAAAAAGAGGAAGCTTTATAACTGTAGCTCAGTGTCTATTTCTGATGAAGGCAATAGCAGTGATGGGATACATAGCGTGCCTGAAAACAGCACTGATAGAGGTGCACTGGGTTCTGCTCTAACACTGCCAAGAGGTAAATTGTCACCTCAGATAGCTCTCTCTCTCTCACAAACACACACACACACACAGAGGCACATGCATGCACAATCTCACAATCACATCGTGTACGTTCTTTAACTTCTGTTGGATATGACTAACATTAGAGTGATATAGTTCAGTTATCCAAACTCTAACTTCTGCAACAGGTGAAGATGCATCCTTTCCCTGCAGGAATCCGCCAGGTATAAGAACTTTCATGGATGATTCATTTTTCTTTCATTGTTTGGTCATGTCTGACATTCAAAGAGGTTCTTATGAGATGTTTTCCGTTCAGTGAAGCTCAAGATCAAGTCTTTTAGGGTTCCGGAGTTATTCATTGAGATTCCAGAAACCGCAACTGTTGGTTCTCTGAAGGTATTTACATACCAATTCTGCCTGTTCTAGCATGTAGCTAGAAGTATAGATTGTTATTGCAAAAGAAAAGACTAATGGTGTAACTGAAAAGCTGCATATCCATGCCAACGGAGGTTATGCTGCCTGTGCAAATAGCTTGTGCTACAAATAAAGCCATGTGGGGAGTTAGAGCTTTCAAAAAACATTCATGAGGAGCAGTACAATTAGTTCAAGAAATGAGGAACATTGTTTTGGAGTGAAGGAGCATCTGTTTGAGAAGCTTGCATCATCAATTATTGCATCTCTTTCTAGTTTTACTGTACTGTGCATTATTGGGGGGTTATGATTTACTCCCCATTTACGATTTGATGAAGTAAATCTTGACTTGACTTTCCCACATAACCTATCTGGACAACCTCATCAAATTGTCCCTATTTCTTAGAGACAGTATAGTTTGAGTTCTCTTGTTTTATATCACGTTACTGGTTGCTCAAATGTTGTGCAGAGAACAGTTCTGAAAGCAGTGAATGCAGTACTTGGTGGTGGGGTATGTGTTGGAGTACTTCTTCAGGGTAAGAAGATTCGAGATGATAACAAAACCTTATTGCAGACTGGAATATCTCATGATAACAAAATGGACACCCTTGGTTTTACCCTTGAGCCCAGCTTTGCTCAAGCCCCAATACAATCGTGTCCTCAAGATCAACCAGGTCAGCCTCTGCATGATAGTCAACTGCAGGCAAGGTATTCCCTGATTTATGTACCTTAAGTTCATTGGTCACTCTAGTAGCTGACGAGGGAAATTCCTTCTTTATCCACATGGATAAGGTTCAACGCATGTATACCCTCAGGCACATATCCGGGCTTCTCTTTTCTGGTCTATAGCCACTTTTAACTTTTGCTTTTTGTATCTTAATGATGAAGTACCCCAGAAGGCCCGAAGTTAAAGTAGTCGCCCAAGCCTCAATTTCCTGCTGACAATTTACCTTGGTCTGACGCCAGGTACACTGCTGCTCCCAGTATCACTCGAAATGCTGTCCAGCCGGGAAATCTAGATACTCCACCTGATCTTCCTGGAATTAATTTCAACAATTTTGTAGAAAGTGACCATGATTCAGCTCCATCCCCTCCTGATATGTCATTACAAAAAACTGCTACAGAATCAAAAGCACTAGTTCCTTTACCTGCAACAAAACCAGATGCATTGGCTGTGGTTCCATTGCGGAAATTGAAGCGGTCCGAGTCTGCTCAGCGCCGAATCCGTAGACCTTTCACTGTTGCTGAAGTCGAAGCTCTAGTTCAGGCTGTTGAGAAGCTTGGAACAGGAAGGTATGTTTGGTGAAATCTCAGAGTTGAGTTATGCAAACAAAGTACCATGTTACCGGCATTCTGAAGTCTTAAGGAATCATAATATTATGATGGTGCCTTGCAGTAGAACAACCTCATACTGAGAATTGAGTTGGAAAATGTGTGCTTAAACATTGCTGGATATGCATTCCGCATGTTTTAATTATATTATTTGGCTGTTTTGCTTAGTTTACTGTTTATCTTATTCACCGTAACACTTTTATAATGCAGATGGCGTGATGTTAAGCTAAGAGCTTTTGATAGCGCAAAACACAGGACTTACGTGGATTTGAAGGTAAGAGGAAAAAATGGTCACTACAAGAAAACATCCCTCCACCAACGAAAATATTTCGTGATGGATTTATTTCACAAACTCGTTAGTATATGCTTCCTCACTAATTAGTTGCGAAAATAAAGTGCGTCACAGAATTAATTTTGTATTGGGATTTCCATCACGAATCGAGAAATCATTCAGTCATAATGTTAGAGTTATGAAATTTGTAACAGACTCTTCATATCCGTCATATATTCTTCCCTATTCGTCACAAATTTTCCGTTAGTGAAGGGATATTCTTGTAGTCGAATATTCTTTGTCATTCATGTCTAGCAGGCTAGCCATGAAGAAAATGATACTCCATCTTTCGCAACATGAGTTTCTTCATTTCCAGGATAAATGGAAAACATTGGTACACACCGCAAGAATATCTCCTCAACAAAGGCGAGGGGAGCCTGTGCCCCAGGAACTCCTCGATAGAGTCTTGACAGCTCATGCTTACTGGTCCCAGCAGCAAGCCAAACAGCAGCAGCTCAAATCCCAGCCTGACACTTGCCTTCTTCTGTCAGGGTAGAAACCAGTAGATAGCATCAGTGGAGGAGGACAAACAGACAAGTAAGTGGTGTTAGTAAGTGTTGATTATTTCCTGTGATTACTACACTAGTATGTATGTAAAAAAGGTTGTGTAAAAGGAGTATACTTGATGTAATAATTTTAGTTTTTAGCTTCTGTGGTGATTTGGGAGCACTAGCACTTGTAAATTGGTGATTGAATAAGTGCTTAATAACAGATCTCTTTATGCTCCAAACTGGCATTTTCTAATGTGAAGTTTCTACACCAAGATATGCATACAAAGTTGCTATACAAAGATGTGTGTGTGTGTGTGTTTCTTTTGGGTTGGGGGGTTTATGGGGGTCATTTGCCGTGCATTTGACTGTAGGCAGTTTAGCATTAAAATTTGATTTATCAATTCTTGGCCGGCATATTTGTATTATTGCTGTTCATAATTTTCAATGAAGGAATTTCATATGTGTGATCTGTTGGCGTTACTCTGCTAGAATCTGACCCTTAAAAGTTTCACTAAAACTAATGAAAAGGAAAACAAACAGGGAAATGAACCAGATGCCCTCTACATTGGCGCCCATGGGATGCGATTTTGTTTTTATGAACAGGCGTCTCTATGATGTGAGGGGAGTGTATTTTATAATTAGAAATTTGTAAATAATGGAGTTGCATTCCTAATTTTATTTAATAAAATCATTTCGATATATGTATTTTAATTTCAACATTAATTTAATTTGCGTAAAAGTTTGTTGGTACTCATTATTTAAGCAGCAGAGAATAAATAAATAAAAAGCTTTATAATTTTTTTAAATAAAAAATGCAATTAGGCAATAAAGATGAAGAAAAATGCAAATAAATAATAAGAAAAAATAATAAAAGAAAATAATACATAAATGAAATCTAGATGAAAGCAACATAAATCGAGATCTCAATATTTTTGTAGGTTTTTTTATAATTTAGATAATCTAAATAACAACAGATTATTTTTTTTTTAACAAAAAAACAAATATGACATTGAAACTTAGTTTTTTTTCCTATATGTATAAATTAATTTTTGTTTTATACAATGTTTACTTGTAGCGACAAAATAACAGAAGATATATTTTACTTTTTCTTGAGTTGATTCTTGATTGAGCAATAAATTTTGATGTCTCAATATTGTTTATTATTTTTTATTTTTGCCAGCATTGTATCTTTTAGGTTTTTTGTTTATTTTCTTTAAATTTATTGAATTGTTACTTGTTATGAAAAAATTCGATTCATATATTGTAATTTAATTAAATAAAAACCTTCAATTTTATAATATATTTATCTGATTAAAAAACATATCAGGAGATAAATCTTTCACATGAAATTAAAATAATATATGTATAAATCATATTCAATTACAATCACTTTAATGCATGCATATCATGGGTAGATTCTTGTACAGGTAATAATGGAAGATTATAGGGCAGAGTTGAAATAAATCAAAAACAGAGACAGCGCTCAAGTTGGGGCAGAAAACCACAATTCACTACTCAACTCTATACAATGTCACAAGTTCACAAAAGCAGATATACTCCAAAATTCAAATAAAATCTGTAGATAGTTCCCTATTTTTTCTAGTTTTTTGTATTACTGCTCGTCTATTAATTGGATCAAACTAAACGCAAGAAGAAATTAAAAAAACAGAATTCTGGGGTTGAGCTGATATCAAGCCAGGAAGCAAGAAAGATAATCCAAGAGCAGCATATGACAGAAGCATAAGTTCTAATGCCAACATTTCTGCAACAGAAATATTTAGCATTGCAAATGAACCACCAGACATGTACAGGTAAACCATTTTGGGTAGCAGAAAAAGTTGTTATTTACCAACCTTCAGTTCCTCCGGCGCCTACCTTTGTGGAGCTTCCATTGTTTAAGTATATGTTCAATCCCCTCTTTTAGGGAAGCCTTCTTTCCCTGATTGGAATTCCACAACTCTGGCAATGGATACCTACCACTTGGGTTATATTCATTCATCTCATTCAGGGCGGTTGTTACAGCCTCGTGCACTTCTTCACCCAACTCAGCCTTTAGTTCCTTCAACTTCTCATCATTTTCATCCAGTGATTCCTAAAGATTGCATACGTGAAAATTAAAAATTGTATAATATAAGGCAGGATTTCTACTGCATCAAAATTATAGCAATGCTAGGTGCAACCTTTCAGTGGGTTATCAGTATAATGTCTTGACCAGAGATAGGACAGCAAGTTTGATATCAACTGCTGTAAATATGCTTCTAAAAGAAATATCTGATAAAATTTGACATCAAACTCTGCTGCAAATTAACTATGCATATTTGTTCATGTTATGAGTTGTGGGCTGCGGATACAAATATGGCAAACTACGATTTGCATATGTTAACATCTTAAAATTTTTGGAATATAAAATAAATAGGTTGATAATGACAAGAAACCACTATTTCAACATGACAAGCACCACTTGGATAACTTCACTAAAAGAGATGTCCGATAGTGAACTTAAGCAAAACTAATTAGTTGATTAGGCACTACAAAGATAGCAGCAATGTCAGAGAAGCTAGGAGCAGGAATTAATTATTAGAATTCTATAGGTTTCCACAAAAAATAGAGATTAGAAGTAGGCAGATGAGAAACAGTTTAATCAAAACCATAGCCTATTCCGGAATTCAAATTAGATGTTATTTCTGGGATGAATCATCTTAATAGAGAAGGGGGCAGATGCAAAGATAGAACAAAAGAAAAAAGAAAAGAGCAATCCAATACAAATGCAGCTTTTCCTTTTCCTCCTCCTGATTGGTATTGAGTATACACATGCACATTAAATGACTAGATTAGCTGTTTTTAGGAGGAAGAACAAATGCAAAAAGTTCTAGCATCTTGTTTGAGAAATTAAGATGAAACAACTCTTGTAGCTAAATTAGGCATTAAGTTTTAAAGTAACTGAAACTCAAATTTCTTATCGATACCAGAATCTAAAATTAACATTGGATTTGATTTTATAACAGCATAGAAAATATGCATGCTCACATGAAAAGCTTACCTTAGGAGTTCCTCCAACCATAACCACCTTATAAGGATGCCAGCTTGGGTCTCTGAGGTTATCTTCCCACAAGGAACACAGCCCCATTGCTTTTTCTGCTACATCTTCGTCGGCATATTTTCTCTTTGCAGCTTTGATAAATGGCTTTCCATTAAGCTCACCCATCCTCTTGACACAGATATTGGCTCGGCTATCCTTCAAATTCTAGGGAAAAAGAAGAATTGCGAACATCAAATGCTTAACAGTGCATAAATCAGGAGGCATACTTCAATCCAAATGTTCTCTATGATATAAGCAACAGAAGTATCTATTCTATTTCATTTTCTGTTATGCTGCAACAGTTAAACCCTCCCACTCACTGTATCTACTGCTATCTTAAGGATCTTAGCAGGCCAAGTCAATAACAAAATCAGTAAGTTCATAGCGCTAAAGAATGACAGCAATAAAATCACTCATGCACAAACTTATCTGCAAATATAGTAGGACTCGAGTACAGTATGTTCAAAATTAATTTTTTGAATTGTTTTTCCAGCTATTTAGCTCAAATTGAAATTAAAACCAAAGAACTCAGCATGTAAACATCCTACATTTGCTTGGGAGTTGTTTTCCATTCTAAATATTATGATGAAATTTGCATTGCCACACAGTTTTGGGGTTCCATATTTTGAATAACAATTCTGCATCAATCACATATTATGTCTGTCCAACATGATTGCAATTAAATAATAGAAAAACTGCTTCAGCAGTAAGGAACCTGTTGTGAAATACTGAAGCAACTAATTTCTCACTCTTAGTAAAGAAAAAAGATGAGAAGGAGCAGCAAACTTTGCAATTAAACAGTGTTGATAACTCACAACTATTAGCTCCTTGCGAGCTTCCTGCAACTGGTCATTGGTTTTCCTCTCCTTGATTATAAGAGCTTGATTTAGAGATTCCAGGCCATCAAGTTCTTCTTCTTTATCCCTCAACTCCTCTTCAATTGACTCCAACTTTTTCTTATCTTCAATATCTCCCGCATCAGTCATGTGTTTCATCACCTCAAGAGCACCCCTCATGCGCTCTATCTGCAACTGCAGGGCTTGTTTTTGGTCAAGCTTCGCTTCAAGTTGTATGATCTGTTTGTGAAGACGTTCCTTTTCTCTCTGTCATTAAAAGTAAATGACATTCAGCCAAAGGTATTCATCAATATTAGAAATTTATGCAATTGTTTTGTCCAGCTTAGCTGTTTAAAGGGATGAAATGAAAACCACACCTTTTGTTCCTCTGCCAGTTTCAGCATTTTTTCATCAGCCTTCTTTTGTTCCATAATTGCCATCTCATTCTGCAGAAACTTACCCGGTCATTCTAATATTTTACAGTTTTCTCTGAAGAGAACAGTCATTATTTCCAATACATTAATAACCCTAGAATCTTCTGTTAAAGATTAGGTTCAGAACAAGTCCACTGGCCAAGTGCTACAAAGCCTTCTTCCCATTGATACCTAAACCAGAGCTCCAGCATCTATTTTCCTTCTTATTGCAGAGATTGTGCTATAATCAGTGATAAAGAATGAAAAAATAACACATTAGCAAAAGCAATACCATTCTCTTTTGGTCATCCAACTTTCTCTTCTCACTCTCGTTCAGAGCTTCACGTTGTTTTAGTTCCTTCACCCTTAACTTCAGCTCTTCTCTCTGAGCCTCCAGTTGTGCTTTACTTCTCTCATGCTCATCAAAAATTTTCCGAAGTTGATCAGATGCATTATCCTGCATCTTCTTCATCTCTTTTTAAAATAGTAATGAAAAGACTAGTGTTAGATTGTATTCTTTTTAGCAGATTAGATATGGTACCTTTTGACTTGTCTTTGTGCAACTTAAGAATATGAACAAAATCAACAAACCATCAGTTGACTTATATGGTACCTTTGTTGTAACTTTGAACCATCTCTTCCTTTTGATCCATAACATTTTTCATAAAAATTTCAGTCTTGCTAATTTTCTTCCTCATCTCTTCACATTTCTGACTCTTCAACAACAACTCATTAGTCAAATTGCTTACTAGGGTTGTATCTTTCCTTTTATCTTCTTTTTGTATGTCAGACACGGTCCTAAGATCTCCATTCTTCTGAAGGTGTTTACCAATAAGGCCCATCAACCTATAGTCTTCTTCACGGGCAAGCCAACCATATAGCTTATCTCCTTTATGCCTTGCCATATGCCAATCATTTCTACCATGATGATCCATTTCAAATGCCTTTTCAAATGCTATAGCGTTTCTGAATCCCTCCCAGTCTTTGTTAAATTCAACAATTGCAAACCCTGAATGACCACGGAAGTCCCACAAAGGGTGAACCTTTATGGGGTTGAATCCTTGGCTAACCCACTCCTCTCTCAGCCTTCGACCACTTTCACCCACATACCTGCCATTCTTTATTTCAACAGGAATGTTGGCAACAATAGCCATCCAAGGCCAAACAATAGGCTCGTCGTTACTTTTAGGAGTGGATGGCCGTGCAGTTGCAAGAGATCGGGATTGCAAGTCCTGTTCAAAAATTTTTCCACGAAATTTTGTTCTTGTATCTTTTGCGCTCACACCAATTTCTGCTGCTTCAGGAATTATTTCTGCAGGTTCAATGCCTAAATCCTGCACCTCAGCAGCTATATCCCCTTTCTTTATGACTGTTTCCCCAGGATTAGTAGGTATGCCAGCAGTCTGGATCGATTCATTATCTCCTCCCACAAACTTATTTACAACTTGAACAGTTCTCTCAGAGAACAATGATAGTTTTCCATCATTAGTGGCCCTCTCTGGTAATTTGGCACCTCCAGTATATTTTGCTGATTTGCTATGATAATCTGTATAACTTTTTACAGGCTCAGGACTTCTCTTGCTGGATCGCCATGACTTCTGCTTTGCTGAATCATACCAAACCAAATATTTAAGCAATCCCAGATGTCTAGCTTTCTGTCCGAAACTTGCACTTTTTGACTCTCTAGCAATGCGAGATGCATGCCTTTCTAAATCTGAGAAATCATATTCTCTCATGTTATCCCGACAATAAGGGCAGAGGAGATACTTCCCAGAGCCCCTGATCCTGACATTTTCATCTCTCAATTCTTTGTAATATCTGTACGTTAAATCTTCTAGCTCGGGATCACTACTATCCTTTCTCCTTTCTCTTCTGTGAGACATCTTCAACTTGCACTCTTTACTGAAAACCAAAAAGGAAAGAATAATCAATCAAGTTAAATGAAAATAAACTGAAAAAAAATTATCGGTAAAACTCTATTGCATCTTCCTTCGCCCAAAAAAGGAGGCATTTAGTTTGATTTTAACTATAGATTAGGCAAAAAAGAAGACTAATATTGGTCAAAGAAAAAGAGCTAATGACAAAATCTGTCCAAACTAAACCAGACAAATACACTAAATTCTGTCTCTCTAATATTTAAACCAACGAATGTCAAGTAGCCATATGTCCCAATAACATAAATCTTACACATAAAGTGTAAGGTTAGGCATTCAAAACGAATGAACTCTTGGCATACATGTGTATAAATAAATATATATATATATATATATATATAGTAAACTAGAAAACAGAAGAAAAACCTTCCATGCTACTTGGCATGCTGCACAATACCTCCATCCAACTTGAATAATTATGGATAATAAATTCCAAAATTTCATTTCTTATGCAGAGGCCTGTATGCTCATCACAAAAAACTCCTATTCTCTTTTCTGCTGCATCCTTTCTTGGTAATCACATCTAAAAACTATCAAAATTTCGAATGCTCTCAACACTTAATCTCTATAGAATGCCATACCTTGGGAAAATATAAATGAAAATTTATCATCCAGAAACACATTCAAATCATAATCTGTAGAAATTTCAGGCTCTGCAGCAGCTCATAGGCTTACACGTTGAATTTTTTTCCAATAGATTGTTGTTTCGAACAAAAAAAGCAAAAAAAAAAAACTATTTACATTCGCGATACAATCAGACAGAGGATAAGCGTACAAAGAGTTGCATCCAGACGAGCAAATTATCCATGATCACTCTCAAAATCACCCATCCCGACCAAAAAAGTATCTGATACATAGATTGATATCATATATATTAAAAAACACCAAAAAAAGAACAGCAGTAAAACAATCCTACTAATCCTCGAGGGTTTCGATAATCCAAAAAAGGTTTAACACTTCATTTGCGTGGAAAAAAAAAAGAAAAAGAAAAAGGAAAAAAAAAAGAAACATGTTTACATTGACTCAAACAGCAGCCCGGCAGAAGAGAAGCGTTAATCCATAACAATGGCTTCCACATGCGAAATGCCTGAGTTGAACGGAAATCTAGGGTTTCTTCAACTTAGACGAATGCTAACATTTTGAAAGGAAAAGGAAAACAACAAAAATACAGAGGAAATTGAAAGATTTAAGCAGATACGGAAAATCAAATGCGCTAGCAGCGCTACGCTCCACTTCCTCTTCGCGCAATTTTTCAGTTTTGGAAACTGAAATGGCAAAAGTTTACTCTCCGAAAGAGAGAATGAGATATACGCGCTGAATTTTGTATTACGTGGACAATGAGACGACGCGAGCGTGCGAAGGTGAACTTTGTTATGTGATGTGATGAGGAATCTCGGGTACTCTGTGGGGCCTACTGGCAGGCAACGGAACACGCCAAGCGTCCCAATAAAAGAAAAGCCGCATAAATCGTGCTTCGAAGGAGTTTAAAAACGTATATGATATTTAGGCGACTAATTATTGTGTTCGTGCCTCAATTTTATCACATAATGTGTTCCAAAATTGTATGTCCAACTTAGGCACCTTTGACTTTATTTTCATTTTCATTTTTTATTTTCATTATTTGTAAAATTTTTAAAAAATAAAAAAAATAAGTTAGTTGAAATGATTTGAAAATTAATTTGTATTTGGATAAATTATTGAAAAACAAATAAAAATGATATTAGGTGAAAATGTATAAAAAGTAATGTGTTTTATTTCTAAAATAGTAAAAAATGTTAAAATGAACTTTGAAAATGAAATCAATTGGGCCCTTAATTCCGTGTGGATTTTTATATAAAAGTCTAGAAAAATAAAATTTCTAAATATGTTCCAACCTTTGAACTAAAATTAATGTTTTTGAAATGTTATTTTAAGTGAGAACTGAGAAAATAGTTTAGGAGGGGGAAAAAAGGAAAATATGTTGTAAAATATTGACTCTCATTTTAGGATCTTCGACTGTGAAAGTAGGAATGATAAATTTGAGAAGAGGACTGTTATTATTTTTTATGTCTTTAAAATATTATTTTGTTTTAAAATTTAAAATTTGTTTCAATAAGATCATCCTATCACTTAAATGATAATTTGACGTTAGTTGCAAATCACTATTATTTTTTTATTTTTTTGATTATTTTCAAGCTTCATATCTAGTTCGATAGGAGTAATAATATTTGAATGGGTGTTCACTAAATAAGAAAATATTTATGTTTGAATTGCTTCAAAGATTTTGGCAAGGAATAAATATCGGAAAAGATAAACAAATTTAAAGAAGCTTGAATTATAATGTAGTTGTCCAGGGACTCATTTGATACCATGTATTAGCTTAGTTAATGTAAGGTAATGCATAGCAATGAGATTGACAGTCGTTTTTTTTTTTTTAATAAAATCGCAGCATGCGGAGAGATTAGGCTAGACCCCCAACCTGTATATAGATAAAGAGATCAAAAGTACAAGATAGGCCGAGGCCAAGTTTACAATTGGATACAAAAGGAAAGGCAAATCTTGAAGATAATTACAAGAGACCGTAGCCTATACAAAACCATCTACAGGAGTAATGAATTAAAATTTGAAATTTGGATATCCTAACTCCTCCATCCTCAAAATGGCAAGCACTTCCTTTGGCAGTTGATTAGCTGTAAGGAGCTCTCAATATTCATTTTCCATGGTTTGCTTTGCCAAAAAATCTGCAACTTGGTTCCCCTCCCTATAAACATGTACAAATTCGACAGTAAGCAATCGGGCCAGCATGCGGATGCTTCAAATAACATGAGCCAACCTCCAGCTATGGTTTAAGGCAGTAAGAATCAGCTTGATTACTGCCTTAGCATCCATTTCAACAAGAATACTCCTCATCTTTCTATTAGCACATAATTGAAGACCCTTCAGCACGGCATAGAGTTTAGCAAATGTGCTAGTATTGTTACCGAGAGGTTCGATATAAGCAAAGATGGCCATCCCTTTACTGTCCCTCAAGATTCCAGTAGCTCCTGCTCGCTTCGGTTCCCCTCTAGCCAATGTTTTTAAAACTGGACCGGACAAAGAACC
>JACGDI010005432.1:205064-220821 GCA_014898725.1 Jacaranda copaia
CCAAACGCACATACTTGTAATTTCTTTTTATTCCATTTGTCTTGTAATAAATTATCTTTTCTTTAAACACATAAATAAATTACACGCCGTCCATACATTGATTAGTTTAGTACTAAATTGCAATGCAGCCAAGACTTCCAGACGAGGCTCGAGGGGTATTAATGTCCGAGTAGTTAGTGCTTTTGCACGCTCATTGAAGAACGCGCAAATCCGGCAATCCGCCATATCAAAGTTGTTTTGCGAACTGCCCAGAATCTTTCCATTTCCCGTGAAACTTCCATCCAGACTGACTTCTGAAACTTTTTCGTACTACGAAAGCGCACCTGAATTCTCGGAAGAATATTTCAGCTGTGAAGGTACGGAGCCGAGCATCGGCGGCGATCTTCGACGGAGGAATGAACTTGTTGGCCAACAATTGGTTGCAGAGGAACGGCAGCGGCGGCGAGTTTTCGTGTCGGAGTACAGGAAGTGAGCATGACTTGGCGGTTATGGTGAGCGATTTCTTGGAAATTGGAAGTGCAGGAGCTGAGTCCTGGTGTAGCAGCGACAGCGACTCTGGTTTCTCCGATCTAGCTTATCTGGTCGACAGGATTTCGGTTAGTATTATATTGTTGATTTACTGATTTGATGTCTACTTCAATTTTAAATTTGTAATAGAACTATGGAGTTAAGAAACATGCATGTCTCTGTGTGTATATGTTTGTCCGAGATGTGCAGTTAATGGTGCATAGGCAGAAGAGATTGTGGTGAATTAAATTTGACGTTTGTCAGCAAGTTATCATTTCATTTTTACAGTTTAATTGCAAATTTGAGAGAGAGAGAGAGAGAGAGAGAGAGAGTTCTGTTTGCAACGTTGATTAATAAATAAAATTGAGGTTTATTGGGCTTTTCAGGAGATGGTGATGGATAAAGAAAATTGAGGTTTATTGGGCTTTTCTGTTAAGAAAGTTTCAAACGTTAATACATTAGAAATTCGGGAAATACAGAAGAATAAGTTTTGACAACTGTTTCCTGGTACTGTTGAAAAACAACCTTGGAAGCCTTGGAATCTTCTAAGATTGCTGGATTTCTCATAGCAATACTGTTCATTAATTACAACGCCTTTGGTTGATTAATATGAATTTAAATTCTATAAATTTTGTCTAAAGTAAAAGCATGAAGAGAATTCTATTGAATTCTTAAACAATTAGTTGAATCTTGATCTGGAAAGAAGGGCAAGAATATTCTATTTGCAGGTTATTGACTATGAAACCAGGCATGTAATGTGACATTGAGCTGAATAAAACTGGCAGAATCTGCCCATTCTAGTGTGAAGGCTTTCTTTAATACCTTGTTGTTTTCCATGATGCGAGCCTTCATGTCTTCCCAAACATAAGTTGCATGAGTTCTACACAGTCTGTAATCTGCAAGCAGGTATTTCACATGTCCAGGAGTTTTTTCTTAGGCTAAAGCTTCAAATTCAAACCTGGTAGTGCTTATCTTTTACTTATTTGTGCGTAAATCTTCACAACATTGGCTGTTTATATATACTCAAAAGTCAACAGAAGTCAAAAATGTTTTGGTTGTTTTCCGAATGTTGTCCTACTTTGTGCTAACTTGATGTTGGTGATGTCTGGCAGCTGGTAAATGCATATTCTGTACTTGCTTCAATGTCAGTACTGCTTAATAGTCTGCTAAAATCAATGTCTGCCATGAAGAGCACTTCATTAGCGAAATGTCTGACAAAGCCTGCACATATATTGGATGTAGAGTCCATAGATTTATTATAAATAGTACAATTGATAAGAACATTATCTGATATCTTTTGCATAAAAAGATAATCCAGAAGCTACAATCACGATGGTTTATTGACTTGTACTCCAACTTCTTGATATTGTCCTTTTGATTTAACATTTAACTGGCTGATAATAATGTTCAAATCTTACAGTGTCGATGACAAGGGAGATCTTATGTTACTTTGTGAAATAATTCTGCTCTTACTTTGGTAGAACCTATTTATGTGTTCAGATCTCCCTAAAGTCTGGAATATCTGATACATCTGAAACATTCCAACTTTTTGAAGGCTGGATGAGTACATGGGAATTCTATAGATGACTGGAGTTGTCTCCTCCTTAAGGCTTTTGTTAATGACATATTTTTGACTTTTAGGACGAATGGATATGTTTAAAGCCACAAAATTCTCTTTCCCTGTGTATGTTAGCCATTTTTATATGTGCATACAGTTGATTTCTATCTGAAAATTTTAGCATTTTATTTCTGACAAATATTCAAATTTGCAGTTCTACAATTTCTCAGCTGATCAGTATGAAAGTGACTTGACAATGGTTGTCAAATCCCTAATTCTCTCAATATCTGAGACAGACCGAGTCGAGAAGCCAGATGCATGCAATCCTAGCTGCATCCTTTATTCTCTGGTGAAGCTTCTGCAGTCTTCTGGTTGTGATGCAGCTCTGTGCACATCCAAGTGGCAGGGTTTTGGCAAAGTTCCTGGAGGTATAGTTCTGTTTTCATGGGTATTTGTGGTGACTAAGTTTGAAATCAGGTCAAATAGGTGCACAAACTTATACTTGGGCTTCCCCTCTAAGTGGGGTTCAATTTCCTGCAGTTTAAAAAGCCAGTGCCTTTGAATGCTCCACATTAAGCTATTATTTATGAGCTGATGCTAATAATGCCCTTAGGCTAAGCTGCGACCCATAAACAGCTTCTAATTATCCAGGCTAATCCCAAGAAGAGAGTACTAAATGTGGAAACCCTTTTTTGTATTAGTTGGTGTCCTGGCCAAGTTTACTCAAGAACTAAATTTGTTCGTATGATCAAAATGTTGCTAGTTACTCTACTGACTGGTAACTTATCATTTTCTCTGGAAATGTAGGTGAACATGAGTTCATAGATGTGATAGCACATCAAAATAGTGGAGGTTCCGAAAGGTACATAATTGACATCGACTTCCGAAGTCACTTCCAAATAGCAAGAGCTGTGAAGTCCTA
Source organism: Jacaranda copaia (assembly GCA_014898725.1). Classification (NCBI taxonomy): domain Eukaryota; kingdom Viridiplantae; phylum Streptophyta; class Magnoliopsida; order Lamiales; family Bignoniaceae; genus Jacaranda; species Jacaranda copaia. The sequence continues at coordinate 208,052 of JACGDI010005432.1, forward strand.
TAATGTAGCTCTGAGTTCTCTTCCTCCAATTTATGTGGGTACAATGACAAAGCTGAAGCAGCTGCTTCAAATTATGGTTGAAGCTGCTAAATATTCTCTCAAGCAAAATTCAATGCCTCTTCCTCCATGGAGATCCTTGCCTTACCTGGAGGCAAAATGGGAATCTCCCTGCCAAAGAATAGTTACCCTTCATTCATGCTCCTCTTCTTCTTCTCACCACCACTGCATTGGTTTACTGAGGAGGCTCAAATCCTTTGTTGAATCTGATCTCAAAAGCTGAAGGATTGTTGAATTGAATAGCTTTCTTGGAAGAAGTTTTAACTGCATATGGATGGACTTCAAAATATGGTAGTTCCATACGGCCATGACAACAAATCACCTTGTTCCGTTGATGCCTGTAAGCAAGGTATTGTCACAATTTTTTTGCTGTCAGTGGTTTTGAGAGTGTTGATGTATGGTAGGAACATGTTTTAGATGCCTCGATATGCATCATTTTGACCTGTTCAGAACAATTTTGGCTGACTTTGTTCATGATGTTTCCTATTGCGGCTGCAGTTGAGTGTACATTTTGAGATATGGGAAGAAATTTTGTGCTACTGAGGCTTGGTTTGTTACTTTGTTATGCCAGATCCGTACATTTTTAAAAATGAGATTAATCTCGATTGCATATTGGATGCTGTAACTATGGATTATGCTTTAAGCATTCTTAACTTTTTGACGAAATAATAGCCCGGCGAATTTACTTTTACCTGTAACTACTAATTGTATAAGTTGTCTCTGTTTGCATATATCTAGATTATCTTAACATAGACAACAATTATATATAAAATAAGAAAATACTCAAAATAAATCTTTCAGCTAAAAAAAAAAAACCTAAAATCGTCCTTAAAATTGCAAAACAAAGGGTTAAGGGGCTGTTTTGATATATTTTTTGGAGGTATTTTCATCTTTTGGTAAAAAAAAATAATAAAAAGTTAGTTATAAATTTTTATTGAAAATAAAATATTATTTAAAGATTTTGTTTAAAATGTAATGATTATATGGGGTTGAAAAGAATTGTATTTAGAAAAAATGTAATATTTTTGTATTAAAAGTCGTGCAAATATGAGTAGGAGAAAATGAAAAAGAGCATATAATAGTGTATTTTAAATAATATTTTGATAATAAAAATATATGTAAAAATAGAGTAAAAGTTGATAATTTTTTATTTTTTATTTTTAATAGAAAATTAAAAAGAACTTTGAAAATAAAACCAAATGGGCAGTAAATATCTGAACCTTCTCAAAGTTGGCTTATTTATAAAAAATTCAAAAAAGTTCAAAAATTATCAAACCTTTCCCTAAGATTTACTGATTTCTTACTGTGTACGGACGGCGCTAATCATCTTACTAATGTGATCTCTAAATTTTGGTAAAAGTTCAAATTTGTCCTTCATGTACTCTTTACAAAGTGAGAGATGCCCTTAAATAAATTTGTAAATTTCTTTTTATCATAAAAGTGTGATTTTGAATATTGTTTAACTTATCCAAATTAATTTAAACATATGTCAACATTAATAAAATTTCATAAATATTAATTAATTTTAAATCATATATTATTACAATAATAGATATATCTAGAATAATTTATTAAATAATTAAAAGTAATTCAAATAAAAAATTTAAAATAGATAATTGAATCTATCCTTATGATTTTCATAATTTTAAATTATATACTCAGTAATATTAAATAGTAAATATGTCTAATATATTTTGACTATTATTATTGATAAAGAAATAAAATAACTAAATGAAAAGTATAAAATAAAAATCTAAATCTATCATTAAGAACTATGTGAATATATATTTTAACCTTTGGACAGGAAAAAGTTCAAATCAAATCTTGTTTTCACAAAAATTATTTTAACCTTTATTAATCTTTTTGAGTTATATATAATTTTATTTATACTTATATTTTATATGAAAATAAAAGCCCACTTCCGCACGTTTCTGTACCTGGATCCGAGGCTGTCCCCCTTTGTCCGCCACGTTGCACTTTTCCCAGATTCACCCCAGTACGCTTAGCTGTCTCCGCCGAGTGGGCCTCACCTTCAAAACTCTTTTACCCCTGCAGCCACCAGCCCACCACAGCTCCACGCTCACTGCACTGTAAATATGGCTTATTCTTGCTTCCACATTCACTCCAAGCTACTCCTACTCCTCCTCCTTGCCCTCCCCCACCACCAACTTAAGGCGGAGTACATCATCGGAGTAAACTACGGTACGGTGGCGGACAACCTGCCGCCACCATCTCAGGTGGCTGCCTTCATTAGGGACCAAACCACCATCGATAAGGTCAAGATTTTCGACGCAAATCCCGATATCATCAAAGCCTTCGCCAACACTAACATTTCCCTCACCATAACCGTTCCCAACGATGCCGTTTTGACGGTCGCAAAGCCTTCCGCCGCCCAGTCATGGGTGGCCAACAACGTTCTCCCCTTCTACCCCGCCGCCAAAATTCACCGTATTGCCGTTGGCAATGAAATCCTGGCCACTGGAGACAAAAACCTCATCGCTCACCTTCTTCCGGTCATGAAAGCCATTTACTCGGCCCTGCAATCAGCAAAAGTCGCCGATGATATCCAAGTCTCCACTCCCCATTCCCTCGGAATACTTTCCATCTCTAATCCGCCGAGTTCTGGTCAATTCCGGCGTGGCTACGACCGGGTTATTTTCGCCCCCATTTTGGAATTCCACCGCCAAACAAACACGCCTTTCATGGTCTGCCCCTACCCCTATTTTGGCTTCACTGAGAAAACTCTTAACTACGCCCTCTTCCTGCCAAATGCCGGCGTTTTTGACGAAGCCACGGGGTTGAACTACACCAACATGTTTGATGGTCAAATGGACGCGGTTTACTCGGCGATAAAGCGGTTAGGGTACGGTGACGTGGACATTGTGGTGGCGGAAACGGGATGGCCTTCCGCCGGCGACCCGAATCAGCTGGGTGTGAGCTTGGAGAATGCGGTGTCGTATAACGCCAATTTGGTGAAACACGTTACTTCTGGCGTGGGTACGCCATTGATGCCTAATAGGACTTTCGAGACTTACATCTTTTCTCTTTTTAACGAGGATCTCAAGCCTGGTACGTCGGAGGAGAATTTCGGGCTCTTTCGACCCGATTTTGAACCCGTTTATGATGTGGGCATTCTCCGCAATCCCCCGGTAAGAGCATTTTAGCCCGTGCAAAAATAATTGTTACGTATTTATTGAATTAGTAGCTAATTACCTATTATAAATAATTACACGATTGATTTTATTTATTTTTGCTCACTTTTGCGTAGTCATGGAAGTATTTGGTTATATTTTTCTAAAATAATTCATGTAATTAAAATATTATATTCTTTTTATGTTATTAATAATTTACCTTATACTTAGATCTTGGATTTTTGTGATTTAAACACAGAATATTTTCCAATGCTTTAGATAATGTAACTCTTTTTTAATTTTATACCTTCGCATTTTTTGTCTTTCTCCTCATTGAATCCCACAATGGAATAGGAACATTCATATATAGAGAAGTGCACTTTAATCTTCTATTTTATTTTGTGTCCCAACTCTTATTCCAACATGTCAAGTGTATCTTATTTAAATTAATTATTTTAAAAAGAAAATATTTAATGCATTCGATATATATTTATAAAATAAAATAATAGATAAAATATAGAATAAGAATAGAATAAAAGATTTAAATTCGTCAAGCCACTTTATAGTTTTTAGTAAAATTTGAAATATTCAATTGGCAGTCCTTCTTTTAGCTCTTCCTCCAATTCGCCTTCCAATAAAACAAGGAGTAATTCTCATTCTTGCTCAACATATTTTTCTCTCGCATCAAACACCATCTCATCCATGGAAATTTATTTCATTGTAGTCCACAGGTCCCACACCTGAGGCTCCTTCCCCCATCTCTAATGGGGAGGTCAAGGAATGGTGCATACCAAAGAACGATGCTACCGATGCAGCTTTACAAGCAAACATAGACTTTGTGTGCGGGTCTGGAGTGGACTGTATGCCCATACAAGACGGCGGACCTTGCTTTCAGCCCGACAACGTCAGATCGCACGCAGCGTATGCAATGAACGCTTATTACCAAGCCAACGGCCGCAGTGATTTTGATTGTGATTTCGCCAATACTGGTGTTATAACTACTTCTGATCCTAGTAAGTTCTTGCTTGCGGACCTTGCTTTCACATTGATGTTCTAACTGGAAAGGTCATATATATAGCATTTCGGATACTTCTGAGGTACTCATCGTGAGCTTCATTGTATAGAATTGGATAATTGGAATCGAATTCAATGAAATATCCATTGAATAATGTCATATGAACCTCTCCCTAATTCAAATTCCCTTCTCTGCATTAGCAAATAGCTAATCCTTGTAAACAAACATATGTTTTGTTTGCAGGTTATGAAGAATGTACATATAACGCATGAAGAACGAAATTTGGCATCCTCGGTCTCATGTTATAGAATGGATATACCATTCCTATGGGCTAATTTATGAGAGTCCTCAGCTTTAGTCGGTTCGGCACCTTAAGTAGCACTTCTAGATTTCAAGGTTAGCAGCTTCCTTGTTCCTGAATCCATCAAATTCTGCGCCCAAAAAAAATTTGGATTGTTGAGGACAAACAAATTATAAGATCATCACAGCCGTGTTTGCTTGCTTTCTTCTTCTTCTTTTGAATGATGGTTACCGTTAAAGAATGAATTTTGTGTCTAATTCAATCATAAAAATTAGTTCGAAAAGTGAGAATTGTTCAAGATCATATCGAAAGATTACAACTTATTTATTTCACTGATGTGGGACACTAACAGTTATCGTCTTTCTCAATCTTGATAGTTTCTTCTAATTTTTTGGGAGGTCCATGGTTTTGGATTCCGGGAATATCACTATGATCAGCATAATGAACCATATGAGCTCCATAATGAATAAATGATTGTGATTGTTTGAAACTTGGAGTATTGAGATCTCATAAGAATTTATTACTTATATGAATAACTAATATTTTAAGATATAAGCATCTTTTAGTTCGATACTTCTCTCTACTTAAAAAAAAATAAAAATTCAGAACATAGCTAGCTAGCTTTTGTCTTGCAAAATCCAATCCATTTGGGTTCCTTTGTGTATCTATTAAACCATCTTTTCTGAGTTTCATAAATTCACACTAAGATAGATGTAGAGGGTGTTTGTTAAAGCTTATACATCTTGTAAGTTCCAATAATTTTTTATGCTTATAGCATGTTAGATTTTACCTTGAAAATAAGCTTTAGCTTTTGAAGTATTTAGGTCAAATAAATTTTTGAAATTTATAATGTCAGTGATACAATCTTATGATTAATATGATCAAAATTATAAAAAAAGTATTATAATCTAAAAAATAAAAACATATTTGGAACTCTTTATTTTCTCTAGAAGAGCTTAAGATCCAAATATTTTATTTTAAAAAAAAATTGTGAATTTTTGTAAAAGATAATTATCAAACATTAATGTCATATAAGATGTTTTTGAAAAACTTAAATTTTATAGGAACCAACTACCAAGAGATGGGTAGCAAAAGAAACAATTATCGTGTAATGGATTTGGTACAACTTGTCTTCAACCAAGAAATGCCCACCTAAAGCAGTTGAAATTATTTTTCTTTACACCCGAAACCGAAGCTTGGGGCCCGGCATTCTTAAATCTTGACGAGGGATGTAAGTTCAAATAGAGTTGTAACTAAATTGAGAATAACTGCAGCTTTGCTTGGTAGTGTGGAAATTCAGTCTCAGAATTGAAGTTTCAAGATTTTCCAATCAAATCTAGAATTTCTTTTCCATAAGTTCCAATCTTCCAATCCTATTTTCCAATTTGCCAAACATAACATTAGGCTGCCAAAATGTACAGATAAACCACTCCACAACACATTCCTCACATCTGCATTTATACACAATGATGAATAACCCTTCAACAATTGAGGAGGTATCTCTACTTCATATGCTTACAATCCTCCAGTGAAATCTAACCAGCCATTAAGTTAGTTCTTTCCACAAACCATGCCGACCCAAGGGAAAAAATAAATAAAATATTGACTACCAACTGCCCCAACTGCATCTACTGTGTTGATGCACCTTGGTTGAGTTCAGCAAATCTCATTGCCACCATCACTGAGTGCTTCAGAAATTTTTCTGTGCATTGCCTAACACAATTTTCTTCTTGCTTACCTAGAGATTTCCGGTAAAAGCTATCCACACAGTCACTGAAGCATCTTTCTACAAGCGAATTATACGTCCTAAGACTGGAGGAGGAAATCGGGAAGAAAAGCATCAGCAACAGATCAGTAAAAGTTCCAATAACCACATGCAAAATCCAATCATACTTGCATAATTTAAGAAAATCCAGTGGTCAAGAAATCTATCACATTGAATAGTGAGTGAAAATATAACACAATAATAACAGTTGTGTTTTAAGAAAACTTGTGGTGTTGGAAAACATTGCCTGGCTTGTCGACTGTGCATGGCTATTTGGAATGAAAATTTTTGCATAGCTTTTAATATCATTGCATAATTTGGTAATTTTATAGGCTCCAACACATTCACTAACTAGAAATACCGCAACCCTTTGAACAAGACACTGCCACATTGGTAGCTTAATGTTGTCCCCTTCATGTTTACATCTTTTTGAGGAGAAATCTTAATTTTGTTCTCTTCTGTCCAAAGGCAACACATATATTGCATAGGCTTTGATGGGAACATCATTTCTTGTTTCATCCAGTCGTGCAGTCTCCACAGAGAAGGCAGCAAGAGAGCCACCTTGCTCAGAAATTTCTCTTTTCTGTTTTTGATTCAACAATCACAGCAATTAGAAACTTTCATAGAGAATATTACTTCTGTTGTTCGACAATTAAGCTGCGAGATAGTCAATAGGTGGTCTTTTACATCATCAAACTGTATGCATATATAACTCTTTTAAAAATACAACATAATCTCAGAATTCTACGAAGATAAGGTTGACAAAACTCAATCTTAGAAGGGGAAAACTTAATGGTAGTTTTCTATTAGTGGACTCATTCAACCTTCTTTTCACAATGCCTAAAAGATTCAAACCAATAACAAGCAGACAATTAAAGCTTTATGCATACGAGCAGATTGGGAAGCTTGAAAATTTCAATGTTCCACTTTTCTTCCTCATCATCCCTGTGCAACATATTATTGCACTGATTTGAAGGAAATACCATCTTTTGGCTCATATAATTGGTTTCAGATTAAATTAAACAAGCCACGTAACACATCGTAAGGACGTGGAACCAAAAGCCAAGGTCCTCATAAACAGGAGAAAATAAAAGCCTGACCCTCACACAATTCAATAATCTTCATCCTCTTTCTGCGAAGGATAACAGAACAGGAAAAGTTTTTCAACCATTCTGTAATAATTTTCATCCATGCTCAAACAACTTCCAGTCACAAAATTTATATGCAGGATCATCTAAATAAGAATTAACCCAAAAATAAGAAAAATAACCAATATAAACAAATGAGATACCAGTTCTTTAAAATTTATAATAAAGCATACTTCAAAATAAATATCAAAGTAACATGTCCAAAATTTTCAAATGGCAAGAGTACAATATCTATACTTTCTGTCCAGAAACAACATCAAATGGTTGTTTTCACTTAAATTGCAACAACATTTTCAATAAAGATGTTATTCCCTTAACGTCCAGATGCACCACAGACAAAAGTTGCGCTGGTATTAAGGAGAATATTTGCTATTGCTTCATGTACAAAGTTGCATAAGTTCAAAACAATCATGCAACCTATAAGATCTGAAGCTGCCAAAATTAACACAGAAGTGCATTGAAAAACTAGTTTAGAGACCATAAATCAAGAACCACCACAAACAGTAACACAAAAAATAAAACAAAATAAAAAGTACAAACTTGCTTGTCTTTATGCAGTGAACACTGCTGAAGCAGATATATAAAAAATCAAAAAGAAAGAAAGATAAACACTGCTTCCACAGACCACTTCATGAAGAACCCATAAGAAGCATAGGATAAATTCACAAGTTCTAATAAAAAAATTAACAATCTCACTGCAATTACTGATTTTGTGTGTATATATACACCTGTCATGGATTTGAAACTGGTCAATTATCGAGGAAATTCGAGCCTTATCTGCTTCTGAAAGGGACGAGAGATCCGCTTCTAGCAAGTTCGTGTCCATTATTTTTAGGTGCTTTTAGATAGATTTGGGTGTTATGTTTTTTTGAGATGATTGTGTGCGTTTATGCAGCTCACGTTTTGGGACCGAAATTAGGGTTTAGGTTAAGGGTTTAACGAGTATGGCGCAGTCTGCGCTTTCTCTGCATTTGTGCTTTTCTTTTTGGGATAAATGCGTTTGACCCCCTCAGGTATGCAATATAGCACTTTATCTCCTCAAATTATTAAAACTTTCACTTTACCCCTCCATGTTAGAAATTTATAAGGCGTTAAACTTAACTTTAAGTTTACAAATCTACCCTCATATAAGAATGGCAAAATAATCCCTAATCTTGAGGTCCCCGTGGGGATTCCTGAATTCAGGAAATTTTTTTTCATTGGGATGGGGAAGAAACCTCCCCCCCAAGCTAGTTTGGAGACGGGACAGGAATTATACTTCCCGCCCCAATTAAAATACCATTAATATTATGTGTGTGTGTGTATATATATATATTATTTTTTGTACTTTTTAATAATTTCATATAATTTATAAAAATTTATTAGCATAAAATATATTAATTTAGATCTTATTTTTATTCTTAAATTTCTATTTCTAAATTTTATTTATTCACTCCTAAATCTTAAACCCTAATTCATACTAATTTGATCATTTCCCCCTTTTGGGGATCCCCGCCGGGGTTTGAGGAATGGGAATAGAGACAAAAAATTCTTCACGACGAGGATCGAGGACAAGGATAGGGAAACAAGTGGGGCTCGAGGACGGAGACGGGAATGGGGGAGTAACTCCCCGCGCCCACCCCATCTCTAACCCTCAATTATTAAATACTAACAATTTTGATAAAATTATGTGCGCGCTAAAATTTTTATGATTTAAACTAGACAAAAATATTTCTTATTCTAATATAATATTTTAATAACCTTAATGTATCTATTAACTTTTTAGAATAAATATATACGTCTACATCTTTGTTCTTCCTTATATTGCATATATATATATCATATATATGCAAAATGAGATGAGTTTATCCTTTCATAATTTTCATTTGTATCACATAACTCATTTACGGACAAAAATGGACATGATCCCGTCCTTGGCCTGACAAAGTGGCCAGCGGCCCAGCAGCACTCTTTGGCTAGAAAGGACTGGAAAGGTATGTCAAGAATGTTAAAACTTAAATACGTATACACGACTCAAGTGTTGAGTTAAAATCTTGCAATAAAAATCATGCAAAGAAAGTGCAGAGTTACATAACCTTGCCCAAACTCACACAAATTACGCAAAATATCAATTGAATTCATTCTTTGTTTATGAGGATGAATGTCCAAATTAAAGGCTATAAATAGTTCGATTGCATTTTCTTCAACCAATGTGACGCGTGTTTGCATTGAAAGTTAAAGTTAAAGAGAACAAGGAATGTCTTAATTTGAAATCAATTTTGATCTTGATTTACACAAGTGATCAAATTATTAATTTGTACACAATAATACATGTTAGATTAATTTGACAACTCTCTTCACTAAGACTCTTCGATGCCTGAATTAACAATGTGATGCATTAGCAACGGTGACCGTTTGCCAACCGAAGAGAAAATATATCCCAAATTTTCAAGGTTTTTTCTTATACTACTAGAGTGAAAATGGCTCCAAAGCTCAGAGGATAACTAGAAAAGATCTCTTAAGACAGCCATCAAATTTCACTTAGCATCATCATCAAAGAGAACTTTGTAAAATCTTTTCCTTTCTTCTGCATCAAATATACCACCTAGGTCACCTCCTTGATGATCTTGCTCAGAAATTTCATCATCATTGCCTCTCTTTGGCCTCTCCGGCCGTCTAACTGCTAAAATACCTTTCTTCTTTTTCTTTTCTAAATTCATCAAATAGTGCCTCTGATTATATTCATGAAGCCCTTCCTGCATCAATTCCCCAAACTTTTCCTTCACAGCAACAAGTGGATCTGTGTCAATCAAATCAGAACCACTGTATCCTTCCCTAAGAAGAACTGTATAAATCTGATATCTATTTGAAACATAGAATATGCCAGGATGCTTGAGCAATAAAACATTCAATTTCTCAGGTAAGCAAAATTCTCTTCTAAAATGACCTAATTTGAAAATTGAGAGTTTCTTCCACAAAGTTAAAGATAGTAATTCATGTACCAGAGCTACCGTTCTTTTGTCCATTTCAATTGATCCTTCCACCAAGCCCCCCTTCAGTTCTGCATAGGGTGAAATATATGGAGTGGAATTGAACTCTCTAAATCTCTCCCATGATTTCACCCATGTAGCCGGCAATGAACATGGAAAGCACAGCTCATGACCCTCCTTTTCAGCTAATGTCTCAATTGCAGAAACAGCAAAATCTGGATTCCAGGATATGAGCTCTATCTCCATTGAACTTCGCCTCCCACTATAATTGACAATTTGAAACATGTCAGAATACTTAGGCAAAATCCTAAGCAAATAATCATCTGGAAACCCGAAATTTCTCTTCAACTCATTAATTTTGAGAACATTTAGCCTTTGATTTTTGCTCATCATCAACAACTTTGCTAACCGCTTGGCAAAAACTGGTTCCTGCAAATCTTTAACAGATTCTTCCTCCTCGACTAGAAACCTCATCTTCTTCGTTAGTCTACAGAAATAATCATCACTCTCACGATACACTTCAAAGCAACAAGGGTATTTCTTAAGCCAATTAAGTGCATTTCCCTTAAGATCCAGGCTCTTGAATTTCTTCTGAAGGAAATCAATAGATGCAACTTGATTAGGACATCCAAGAATTATGTTCTTGATCTGATTATTCACCATCCATCTACGGTTTCGAGACAGAGCTAATTCAAGATGTGGATCTTTCTTCATTGACCACAAAGAATATCCTCTTTGAAAATTTCGATTAAAAGGCGAAGTATGCATACAAAAGCTCCAACATTTTAGGCTTCTAGGATATAGAAGTGTCATCATTTTGTCACCATGTTTCTTTTTTACATCTTCATTTCCTGAAAATATAATACTCATTACCATCAGAAATATGAGAAAAGCTAGGTCTATTTTTACGGAAATATTTTGATGCTGCTCCTTTCTCAACAGAAACTGAATGCATTATTGACAATAACTGGGCAGTTGACTAGTTTAATATTTCAACAACAATAGGTTTGCATATTTATCATCAAATCATAATTTTTCCTTCATCAGCTAAACAAACTGTCATGGTTAAAGAATCACTCAACAACAATAACAGCAACATAACTTCAAACAGAGAGACGAACCACATGAAATCTTATATTTGAAACAGTAACAGCAAAAGCAACTGCATATAATCATCTTACTTGGAGATTAGTAGCAGTAACAGTTCAGCTGTTGAGAGCCTTCACATGCTTTATCAGATTACAACAGTTCATATTCCTTCCACAATTTTATTAGTTCTTGCATGCATTCACAAATTTCATAAACAAGGACACATCAGCCTTACCTGCAAAGAGACTCCATGAATTCAAGAGCAATGTTATAATACAAAGGAAAATTTCATACCTGAACACCAGTTGCCTAAATCATAAAGGCTGGGTTGCTAGTGTCATAAAGTTTAGTTTCAATATAAAATGGTGCTACCAAAAATTTAAGGAACAATTAAACCTACTTTTTCAACGGAGGACCAACAACTAAGTGCAGCCAGTTGGTTGAAGTAATTATCAACATCATACATAGTAGTTCCCAAGTCCTCCAATGACTTGAAGAAAAGACCTTGAATCTTTACTGCCAAAACAATGCAAGATGATTGCTCAGATTATGGATTCTGGTGCAATTAAAATAAGGTTCTAGTTATAACTAACCAAAATATAGGAGTCAAATGCCATTAAAAAAAAAAAAAAAATTCCATTAGGTTACATGTCAATTCATTTATCCAAACATATGGAACCAGGAAAAAATAAACACAAAACTAGCATTAGGATTGGATATTCTGTGTGATGAATGAGTAGCCAAATTTCATTATAGTTACATTAAATCTCCAAAAGACTAATCAGCACAGTAAACAAGAATGCAGCCAACTTGCACTGCGTCTGGTATGCTAACAAATAATGCATCGTAAAGAGCAACAAGAAAGAACTATGTGTGTAGCTTTATGTTTTATACAATGTTGAGTAATCTACATCAAATAATAGTAATGCATGTGAGAGCAGAACAGTTGCTGCCCTATTATTGGATTTTCAAACTATTAATGTGTCCTTCTCTTCAAGAGATAACTACTAAAGTGGGATAGTAAACAAATTAATACCTGCAGACTTGAATAACTGCAATGACCTTTACACTACCACTGGTTTCCATCTTCTTTATTTTCCTTGTAGTAATCTAAATAGGGAAAGGCAACATTTTAGCAACACTTGTTTCACAGCAATCAATTGAATCTTAACATAATTGCAGCCAGACACACGCTTTACATGAGTATATATGACATACATATGTGCTGTTACCTTCTTAATAAGTGACTGACTGCTTCCTCTGTTCATTCTATGCAGCTAGTCTTCTCTAATCTT
>JACGDI010005432.1:220921-232469 GCA_014898725.1 Jacaranda copaia
AAGCAGTGTCTGGTGAATTTCCAACAGCGAGAGGCTTTCATGTCAAATAATCAAGAGAACAAAAACTCAAAGCATTTGGCTTTTCTAACAAGGCGTGTCCGCAAAGAAGTGGTTCGCATTGTAAAGCATAGAAGCAGTATTCAGTTAATGTTCACCACAGGTGCGTAGGAATTTCAGAGAAAAGAAATAAAAAAAACACTGACAAAACAAAAAGGGCCCAAACAGGCACACACAATCTTAACAGCACATTAATAAACTCAACAATCAAGATCATGCAGTAATACGTACTCAAAATCGAGTAGATGTTAGCATTTTTATCTACTATTAACCAGAAAATCTAGAACAATTACTTGTGTCAGTGATTAGTGTTGGACAGAGTAGAGGTTTACACTCCCAACCAATTTTTTTCCAAAACCCTCATAACCAAGAAGCAAACGCAATCAAAGGTGCTAAATTGCCATTCAAAACAAGTACAAAAATCAATGGCATACAAGAACCAAAACACGCCCCGGTTTTCAACTCACTGAACGACGAACTACTGGAAAAAAAAGCAAAAATGCAAAGAATATAACAGAAATTCTGCACCGAAAAAGAAAGAAAAAGAGAAGGACAGAAATTGAGAGGTATTTTACCTGTTTAACGGTGTTTGGTGGCGAAGAACCCAACGGAAAGCAAGGGAGTTTGGGAATCGAATTGAGAATAGCAGAAGTGTTTGCTTTGCTTTGGCTAATTATACATAAAAATCTGCAAATAGCCCATTGTAGTAATATTATTTACTCACATTAATAAGATTTTCATGATATTTTTTCGAAACAAAGTCAATTTTTTAGCACCGTTGGTTTTGTTTTCAAATCTCCTTTTCAGTTTATTCTAAAAATAAAAATAAAAAATTAATAAATATTTTTATAAATATTTTTATTTTCAACGCATTTTTCAAACACATTATTACATACTCTTTTTTTATTTTTCATTTTTCTTTAATTACATATACACAATTTTTAATAAAAAAAATACTTTGGTAATATTTGTTTACAAATTATGTGTTTTGAATCATATATTTTGGGAGAATGAATTTTGGGAGTGGAGTTGGGGAATATAAAATTTGTATTGAAAAATATAATGTATGTTTGTTTATAATTTGAGAATAATAAGAAAATTATTTTAGAAAAATTTAGTATGTTTTTTTATATTTTAATAGAAGATGTAGAAATCAAATTAATGTCTTTTTGTCAGATTTTGAAAGTGTAAATAGATTTTAGTAGTATATTTTATTATGATATAGTAATAAAATATTGTGATATGTAAATATTTGTATATGTGATTGGTAATTATTGTAATGTAAAAATATGGAGTTTTTAGTCATTTGTCATTTAAATTATAAGGACAATTTAGTCATTTTAAGAACCCATTTAAGAAGAAAAAGAAGGCACATATTTGATTATATTCTCCCAAAATAAAATTATTTTGAAAAAATATAACCAAATAAACCTCTATTTTTCAAATATAACTTATTTTCAACATTATATAATTATTACATTAAAAAAATTTAAATAATATTTTATTTTTAAAAATATATTTATATTTTTACTCAAAAATAAAAATATCTCTTAAAAAAAAATCCAAACGGCCTTAATATTTTAGGGTGGACCAATAGAAAGCGGGTCTGCAGTTGAGTATAAGGCAGGGCGCCTTACCCTTGCATCCAAACTCCACGTGTCTTCAATCGGAAAAAGGAAAACAAATGAACGATAATAAAAATGCCAAAAGAAGAATTAAATATTATGCTGCAAAATCCAAGGAGAAGCTAGTGAAGAAGAATCCAATAGTGATAATTGTACTGGGGGATTGTGTGGTTTTGATAATAGCTTTGAGTGAGGAAGAGAAAATATTTATTAACAATACAGGTTGGAAATCACCATGCCACGGAGCAGAATTCTGGGAACATCTTCTTCACCGAAAGTGGAGATGATTGTGGATATGGGCAATCCATTTCTGAATCTCTCTGTTGATGGTTTCTTGAAGATCGGCACTGTACGAACAAATCCCTTTTTCCTTCTATCTGTCTCTGTGTTATAGGGATTTTTGGGCTGAATTTAATTCAAATTTTAGCATTACGTGGGGTTGATTATCTGGTTAGATTTATGAATGTGAAAATGTTTATACCTTGATATATCTCTTTTGGTTTCTTCGTGGAAGTTCAGGTGGCAGCAACAAAAGTAGCTGCGGAGGAAGCATACGACATACTTAAACGAGGTTCCCTTTTCTCTGTCTTGCCCTCTAAGTTGAAATTCTCAGCAGTAATTCAATTGATGCAACTGTAATCTGTGGCACTGTGTGGATTAGTATAATGTTGGTTGGTTCAAATTATGAAAGTTGACTTTAAAGAATGTAATATTCATACATTAAGCTTACGAGGTTTGCCGAGCACAAGTATTAGCATTTGATCTATTCTTGAATTTATGAACAGTTTGAGCAAATATGTCAGTGAGTAGATTATAGGCCAATTGTTCATAGAGTAATTTGCTGTGATAAAGCACAGCTTGGGCTTTCTCAACATTCATCACACTTGTTATAGGTGTATATGACAAAGGTTGTTCAAATGTCTGTCAGGCTACAGATTTGGTATATAAGTGATACCAGCTATCGCTATTGCTCAAACTAAAATGTGAAATGTAGTGTTTTGTGGATGGCAATTTTAACATTAGAAGATAGTATTTCTTCATACATACTTGTAATATGATATAAATAATATGCAAATGTGAGTAGTTGTTTGGAGTTATTGACGTTTTCTTTATGTTGCAATGGATTTCCATCCCACATCATTCCACGTTAACTTAGTCTGGTCATCAGCCTCTTGTTAGTTCTGAATGCTAGATGATCACTTTCTGATGGACTGATGTTCAAGATGCATCATCGCTTTTATGCTGAGGTCATATATGTAGACAAGATTTTGTAAACATAAGTACAAATTTAAGGTTGGAAGATGATAGGAGACATATCAGATGAGGTAGTACCATATAATTCTGAAATAAAAAACTTCCTTTGAGAGGGCTAATTTGATAGATTGATAACCCTTTAAGTTCAAATAGAATATCTGGTGTTCTGTGGATGTGGGGAACATCTGTACAATAATGTTTTCTTGTGTCTATTGAATATTATTTATGCTGCAATTTTTCTAGTTTACTGATTTTCTTGACACAATGGTACATGCAATTTGCAGGGAATGTTTCACACCACAAGTTTGACCACTCGGTGAGAACTGTTTCTTATTTATTGTTCCAAGTCATTGACATGACATTATATTCACCTTGAGAAAATTGTAACGAATTATGAGAAAAAAGGTTGCTACTGGTAATATAAGCGGACTTAAGAAATCACATTCTTTGGACCAATTGAAACTAATATCATATTTCTTTGTATATTAATAATGTCTAAGTACCCCCACAGCATATGCAAGGATTAGACAAAGAATCACAAATTTGAAAAATCTACTAATTTACATGCAGTGTTTTCTTGTTCTACTTAATTCTACTGCAATGCTTGTTAAGGTAGCTTGTTTGTTATTACATTCGCATTGCTTTTTTGTTCGTTTCCTTTTTAGTTGGCCGGACCTTTTACATATGGATCCCGTAGGAGATTTTGAGATCTTCTCTGGTGCTATCAAACGTTTTGTTAAATTTATGAGCTTCGATTTTGAGATCTTCTCTGGTGCTATCAAACGTTTGTTAAATTTATGAGCTTCACTAAGTATGAACAGAAATAGAGGCACAAATGACTCCCCTCAGTTTTATTAAATACGAGCAATTCATTCCTTAAACATAATGCTTGTTCTTTGTTTGCCTATTTGAATCGGCCACATCTAAAGAATTTTCTGCCACTGCAGCTGAAGAAAATGTGTAAAGAAGGTGCATACTGGGGTGAGTGATATATTCACTCCTTGCACTGACATACTAGCGATGCATTATTATTGGAGACTTGGCCACTTTCAGATAAAAATCTGAACTTTGTACGTGTTACACTTGCAGGAACTGTAGCTGGAGTTTATGTTGGACTAGAGTATGGAGTAGAAAGAATCCGTGGAACCAGCGACTGGGTAATTTCTGAAAGCATTCAATATGTTTTTTAATTCAACTTACTTCTTCTTCATTGTCTAAGAAGCAGATGTGCCTCAACTTCTATTTCTGTTGCAAATGATTCATGCCACGCCAATAGAGTCTCGTCTGATTTTGACTTAACCTGCCTTTTTACTGACTTCAGATTTTTTATTTCATTCTCTATTTCATCTCCTATTACAACTTGATATATATTTATCTATATCAAGTATATCTGATTTTCAATCAATTATTTTTATAAGAAAATACTTATTACAAACATAAAACATGAAATGGGATAAAGGACATAAATGTTTTTTACTTGCCCATTTCACAGAAGAATGCGATGATTGGTGGTGCATTGACTGGGGCACTTGTCTCGGCAGCCAGCAACAACAACAGAGACAAGATTGTGATGGATGCCATAGCCGGTGGTGCCGTTGCAACTGCTGCAGAGTTCCTCAATTATCTCAGCTGAATAGGATGAGATGACATAACTCTGCTTCAAAGTTCCATGTGATGGAGCTGCCGTACTTTCATGCTTGTGCCTTGTTGAAATATTAAATAACATATCCTGGAATAATAGCAGAAAATTTCTAAGGGTAATTTGCTTCATTGTTTGTGGCGCCTTTTCTTTAATTCTTTTTGAGATATCCGAAGATGTTCAGCAACAGACCTTTTTTAGACAGAACATCACTTTCATTTTTCTATAATACTAGAAACTTGGTAAGAATGTGTATGATGGCCAGTTCACTATACGGGATAACTCACCTGCCAGAACCTTCTTGGCAATTAATTTCCTTTGTAGTTCTAATAAAGTTTCCCTATTATTCATGGGAAAGAGATTATAAATCTTGTATAAGAAAAAAAAAAATTTCAATTGTAGAAAATCCTTTCTATTAATATCGAAGGCAGAACTCTATATTTGATCATTGCGATTACTATATTGATTAAAAATTTATATTAGCATCGAGAACAAAATTGAGATTTAGGTACATGCTTTGAAAATATATAATTTAAGAAAAAAATACTAAAATTAACAAACAAGGGTAATGAAATCAAAGAAAATGACCAGTGGCTTGTATTTCAATGATATCAAGTCTTTTCTATTATGTGAGAAGTTTCGTATTTGAGCCCAAATGAATGCATTTGTGCATTTTATGTGTGCCACGTTATTTGTAAGGATACTCTCCATCATTCATAATATTTTCTTAAAAAAAAGAAAAGAAAATTTAATTTTTCACTGATTAATTAATTAATTAATTTAATGATATGATCCTAACATTTACATGCGACATTTAAAATTTAAACTTTGATGAATTTTGGATGTACATAATGTGGATTAAAAAAGAAATAAATAAATAAATTCCATTCATACATAATATCTATTGTTTTGACTTTATCTAGTGGAACCCGTTTCGAAGCATAATTGAAGTTATCTTGTTGATATCGTCAATACTTACACTTGAAGGGAATGCGACATCAATGTATAATTAAATAAAATGTATCTACTTGATAAAATAAATAAATAAATAAAATGGATCTAACTTCCAATACTAATTAACACCATTCCACTTGCTCTAAATTGAGATAAAAGGATAAACAAGTCACGAGGCCGGCGGACAGAAGGCAATTAATTTGTCTTAAGTTCTGTGTCTTACAGAAGAAGAAAAACTAGTGCAAAAGTGACACAATATTTAGATATGCTGATTGAGAAAACCTAGTATTATGGTATATATATGTACAACTCATTTGGCTTGGTGCGCAGGAAAGATTGAGAGTGTAAATGAGACAAGAAAATTCGTGAACAGTTTGAATTCGTCAATTAAACGAATCAAGTTGAGTTTAATAATATTCGGTTCAAAAAATTAGTAAGTCTAAATAAGTTTTTTGATATTTTGTATATATAGTTAGATACAATAAGGTCAATAATAATAATATATTTTTTATTTTTAAGAAAATAATAATTTTTTTTAAAAAGTTTATAGTTATAAATTTTATTTTGAGTTTAAATGAATTCGAATTAATTCAAATCTATATGTGCTCGAGTTCATCCAAATTTATAGGAATCAAGCTCTTCTACTAACTTATGACAACTCGATAAGACTTGCCCGAACCGTTATCTATTCAACGAACCCAATTTGGTTTTGCTATATTCGAATTCAGTTCAATTCATTTACACTCCTTGAAAAAATCATGACAAATTCATTTACTTTTTGATTCACTCTATATCATTATTAATTAAATAAAGTCATAAAAATTCAACACAATGCATTCATTACCATAAGAAATAAGTAATTACTGCACCCAGAAACTTTTAGATTTCAACGATGTAATTAAAGTAATGATGTATATCGATAATTTTCTTGTATCGATCATTGACCTATGTAGAATTTTTGCAAATATCAAGACGTCATGTCTTACGAATGCCGGGTTCTGTGTGTACGAGTCTCTGGCCTCGCTTGATTGGCACGACAAGTCACATTAATTGGTTATATAAATTAATAAATGTGCTAAAACAATAATATTTATGCACTCAAAAATTAATTGATCATTTAATTTATTTTAATTTAATATAATATATGTGGATTAACTTATTTATATAATAGCAATTGTCTTAAATAAGAAAATATGTTTTATAAATGGAGAAAAATAAAAACAAAAAAGTACAACGGGAAAAAAAAATGCATGCCTTGTGCTTTACAAACTATTTTCTCTTCCTTCCAAATCCAGCTAACTTCTAAGTTAATTCCTTAACTCAAGAAGTTACTTCTATAGCTCCAAAAAATTTGGACTTTATTTGGATATGTTATCAGCTTGTTTTGGAAGAATATTCTCAAATATCTTCATTAAAATTTTTATTCTTTATTAGAGTAAAATACCAAAAAAATTTTTTATCCTTCTCATTATTTATCAAATTTCAACTTAATTTCATATTCTTCCACACTTTCTATCTACCTCATGCCACCCCACCACACCCCCGCCACCCACTTGCCACCACCTTGCCCCACTGCCACCTACCCCCTTCACTTTAATTACAATAATATAATAATAATAAAGATAATTAATAATAATAATACTAATAAAAATAAAATTAATAATTATTATTATTATCATTATAATAATAGTAGTATTAATTATATTTATAATGTAAGTAGCATTAATAATTAATAAGACGATAATAATACTAGTAATGGTAATAGTATTCATAATTATAATAATAATAACCATAATATAATAATATTAATCATAACAATACTACTACTACTACTACTACTAATAATAATAATAATAATAATAATAATACTAGTAATAATTAGGGTAAGTATGTTGCTGTTGCTACTAATGATAATAATAATTATTATAATTAAATAATTTTTCAACTCACAAATAAAACTTATAAAATATTATAATACAACTTTCTTAATCATTATAAATTTACAAAATAATCAGATCTCTTCACTACATATACATTCATATATACATAATATTTTTAATTAATATCCTTACAATTAAAAAAAAAAATTTAATATCAATTTTTACCTTCAAACACCAACACAAAAATAATGATGCAACATTTTATAGTAAAAAATGCTCTCTAAAAAACAAATCCAAACATATCAAAATCTATTTTTTACTATTTTTAAAAATAATAACCAAACATCAATTATATTCCCTAATCTTCATTTTACATTCTCCCATAATTTCTTCATTATTCATTCTCTCAAAACACACAATAAATACAGAATAAAATCAAATAAAAACTGTATCCAAACATTACCTTGGCTTGTTTTAAATGGAGAGTAAAACTAGCATAAATTTTAGATATACTATTTTAAAATTTATGGGATTGAAAGTAAAAGAAGACATCTTTTATGGGCTTGAACATAACAACGAATCATGACCACAAATTATATGTAACAAATGTAAAATTTTAAATTAACAAGTAATAAAAATTATTAATTAAAAATTTATCGTCATATTTGATGCAAGTCCAACAAATCAGATACCATTACTCGTAAAAAAATAATATATAAAAAAGAATAATCAATCAATTACTAGTGGATCGTAATAAAGATTAGTTATTATGAAAACATCTATATTGCATTCGGTTAGATTAATTTCATAGCCAATAATATATATTTTTAACATGAGTTATGATTTGTTGTTTAAACTTTTTATAATAATTTTTTTAAAAAAAATTCCCCCAAACTATCACCTTTGTTAAAGTGAGGATGATATGAAATCATTAACTTTCAATCGTTACTAACTCCTAAAGATAATAATATAATTTTTTTATTATTTTTCAACTCTTATTTAGAACTCTATATTAAGTTAAGTTATTCGGTTATTCCCACAAGTACAATTTAGGAACATTTAACAATACAAGTCATTGGAGCACGTACGTTGTAATTTCAATAAAAAATTCTTATTCTTTCTTAAGGTTCAATCCAGTTGTCGTAGCAATCAGCCAAATTTTACTTAGTCATTGATAATTTCAAAGCAAACTTTGTGTGATAGAGATAATATTATTTATGCCTGGAGAAAGGGTCCTCAAGAGAATATTTTCAAATTATGTGTGGACATCATTTATTGATTTGTGGCGGCAAGCAAGCTTCATGCTTCTTCCCTTTGGTATCATCGATTGAAAATAACATTTCCAAGCTTGATTGGCTGGCATTAATTTCATTGATCTTAACCATTCATTTCTACGATTTTTTTCCCCCAAAATCCAACATCTCTGTCAATACGATTTTTCTATTAGGAAATTGGAAAAATTAACAAAGGTGAAGGAATTATCGCTACGCCTAACTTTTCTATTGGATTGCGTTATAAATAGGAGTCGAGTTCAGCTCTGCATAACCAACACAAGAACAACTTCTCTCGGCTGAAGTACTTACCAATTAGAAACATTTCTTTTAGTTCTCTTCTCTGTGTTTGAAGAAAATGTCGAGCTGTGGAGGAAACGGCGGGTGTGGCTCAGGCTGCAAGTGTGGCAGTGGCTGCGGGTAAATTCAAGCCCCCCTCCACCCTCCCCCTTCTGCTCCAAAATTTTGGCCTTTTTTTCATGGAAAGTTGATTTGTTAAGGCTTTTAGGGCCAAACGAGTTGAGACAGCTGGATTACGAGCCTCACGAGTTGAATTAGATTGGAATTAGCTCGAGTTATTTTTAATTCAAGCTCTTGAGCCAATTTCGAGTGATTTATATTTAGATTCGAGAGTTATAAGTTCGTTCGTAAGTTGATATATAATTAAATATTATAATTTAATTTATTAATAAATATATATTATATTACTATTATTTTTTTTCATGTTCGAGCTTAAATTTGGGTTCTCAATTATTTATAATTCACTTGACAATTCGAAATCAATTGAGTTGAGCTCGAGTTCAAAAGATCATCAAGTTCAAGCTCACGCCTGATCATATATATTATGAACTTGAAATTTCTTCTAACTTGAGACTTTACTCGACTCGGCTTGCATCCCAACAGTATCATCATCATCATCAAAAAAAAAAATTTCCCCATTCTAATGCAAGAGCATGCAGTATATTTAGTATCAAATCTGGCTCAAGAATTAACTAATCCTTGATTGATCTACTGGCAGATGTGGCAAGTACCCTGATGTGGAGAAGAGCAGTGCAACTTCTACTATCATTGAAGGGGTTGCACCACTGAAGACGTACGTCCAATACGCGATAACAAACCTTATATATGCAGATGATCGTATATAAATTAACTGATCTTTTCTTTTCTTTTTTTCTTTTTGATCTTTAGGTACTCTGAGGGATCCGAGAAGAGCTTTGGGGCAGAAGGAGGTCAGGGCTGCAAGTGTGGCCCCAACTGCTCATGCGACCCTTGCAACTGTTGATGCCATATATGTATAATGGTTTGCGTCTCCTAAAAGTGCAGAACTTTAAAACAGGGTATGATGTGTAATATGCAAGCTAAGTGTGTGAAGCTATCTATGGTTGGTAGAATAAGACAGCCATCATGAGTACGTACTAGTCTCAAGTTCATTATTGAATTTGTTTGATGTACTGAGGTGGTTCGTGATATCTATATATGCTTTTTTGTTTGTAAACTCGACATCAATTTATATACATATTAATGTCTGTGGTTTTGGTTAATTACCAGAGCTTTGTTTTCTTGATACAGTTAAATTCACGAAAAGATGATTGAATGATTTCATGATAATTTTTGGGACATATACATTTGATATCAACAAGAATACCTCTTATTATGTCTTCAAATAATACGTAAATGTTAATATTTGTAGAATTGATCCATCTCGAAAGCCATAAAGAGAGATGGAAAATAGAAGATCAGATCATGAGAAATCATACAACTTCCAATACCTTTTAGAGAATACTACTTAAAGTGATAAGTAAAAATTCTTGAAGATCTTTAAAAAATTCAAAAACTGAACATCTCTACGACTGAGATGTTGTAAGAGGGATTTGATTTATTCAAACCATTGTTTGATGGGTATCCTACAAACAGCAACAATTGATGTATTTGAGAATTTTACTTAAGAATGGATCATGTATCGTCAATTTAATTCAATCTTGCATAATCATCTCCTTATTCTTAGATATTCTGTAAAACAATGATTAAAACTCTCAACAAAAATCTTCCAAAATGTTTAAGTTATACATCAAACGATCTTAAAAATCAAAGAAATGAACGAGACGATTGTCTACTCTACCAATGTTTGCCAATGACAATTCTATAGCAGGAAAGAGATTGAGTTCTCTTGGGAATCGACCTCTTTTCTTTTGTCCTCTTCATAATATTTCATCCTCTTTTGAGTTTTGAGTCCCAATGGAGTTTAGGCTCTTCATTCAAGTGTCCTAGGCCTTGTTTGGGCCTCTATCTTATGACTTCAAACGAGAAAAACATAACCTATATTGGAGTATTTCTTTGGGCCTCCCACTGGGCCCAAATAATGCTTGCGAAATATAATCAAATAGGTCTGGCAAGTAGTTTTGTTTGGACGTGTTGATGAAGTCTGATAACGAGATGAGTTCGAATCCAATCAAAAATAAATAGGGTGGTTTTCGGATTTTGCAAGATTCATTGGCGTCATTTCCACTACTTCCAAGGGTGTGAATTCGGGTGGATTGCGTGAATTTGGGTTGAGTTGAAGTATGAGTATAACATAAAAATATCAAATTTAAATTCAATTTAATCCCATTCGATGTTAAATTCAAAAGGCTCAACTTTAATCTGACCCACAAAAAATCGAGTTATATTCGAATTAACCTGATTTTCTATCATATCACCCAACAACATAATAAATGTGACCCCAACCCAATCCAAACCAACCTAATCTATATATTTTTATTTTTTATGTTTATAAATTTCAATATTATAATTGAGTAGAAATTTGACCTACCAATAAAATTTATAATTTTACATAATAGTTAAATTCTAAGAAACTAAATGATATGGGAT
>JACGDI010005432.1:242861-259898 GCA_014898725.1 Jacaranda copaia
CCCACTCTCCAAGACGCGATAAATAGGAAAGAGATTTGTCAAAGCTGAAAATGCTAAGGGCTTGTTCGTTTATATTTTGAAGTATTTTGTCAAAGTATTTTGGTAAAATAATTATTTAATAATAAAATTAAAAAATGTGATGTTTGTTTGTATTTTAGTTAATGGTTGATGAAAATTTTGAAAAAAAGTTATTTATTTAGTTGTATTTTGGGAAAAAATAATATGTCACATTAATAACTATTGATATTATAAAAATATTTATATATGTATATATATAAATTGGATAAAGGAGACAAAAATGAAAGGGCTAGACATTGGAGAATAGATAGAAAATAAATTGGGAGGGTATTTTAGATCTTTTCGACTTTATTTTGGGAGTGAGGTTTGAAAAAATGTGTATGATTTGTTTGTTTATTTAGCCCTCGTTTGGATTCATTTTCAAACTTATTTATAGTTTTCAGTATTTTTAAATTGGTGAAAATTATTTATGTGATGTGATGTAAAAATAAAATATATTTGAATGAAATATTTGAAAATATAATGATTATATTAGTTTTATTAAGTTGTGATGAAGAGAAATAGAAATAATGGAATAAAAATAAGATATATATATTATTGAAAGAAAATATATAAGTTATTGAAAAATATATTTTTGAAAATAAAAAATATGTTGGGTGAAAATGAGTAAAAAATTATGTATTTTATTTTTAAAATAGTAAAAAATATGAAAATAAGGTTTGAAAATGAATTCAAACGGACTTTTATGTTTTGAGAGTTAAAAAATAAATTAGAAGTTGACGACCAAACACGGCCAAACGATGTGAGAGAGAGAGAGAGAGAGAGAGAGAGAGAGAGAGAGAGAATTAATAGAAAGAATCCTTCTGGTCTTGACTGTTGATTTTCCAGTCCTCTGTTTTTATTATCTCAATCAGACACACCAACACTCTCTCTCTCTCTTCCAAAAGTCAACGCCCCCTCCGCCCCCACGTCCTCTCTCTCTCTCTCTATCAACTTCAGGTCCTCTTTTACTGCTTGAAATAACATGTCTTGAGCAGGGACTGAAAACACCTTCACCGTCTTCTTCTTGTTGCTCTCTCTGTACTCTCTCTCTTCTTGGATTCATCCTTTTCTTTTTTTATTCCTTTTGTTCTTTTTCTCTTTTATTTTTTGTAAATGGGCAACGGAGTAGGAAAGCTGACGGTGTGCTTCACCGGCGTGGAAGCCACCGCTGATGAAGCCCGGCGGCGGAGGAAGGACATGGCGGCTGGTATGGTTATTTCTGACCCGTTAGACGATCTAGGCCACTCTTTCTGCTACATCCGACCGGAATTGGCCCGACTTTCATCTTCTAAAATCCACTCGGAAACCGAAGAGCCTCCAACGACGACGTTCAAGTCTATTTCCGGTGCCGCCGTCAGCGCCAACGCCTCAACGCCGCTCTCCACCGCCATACTTGACCTCTACTCCAACAGCACCATCGACCGCTCCTCCGCCTTCGAGGGCTCAACCTCCTTTTCTTCTATCCCTCTCCAGCCCATTCCAAGAAACTTCTCTATACACTCAGGCCCTCTCTTTAATTCGGGTCTGGTTCCAAATTCGGGACCTATGGAGAGGGGATTCATGTCCGGTCCGATTGAGAGGGCGTTCATGTCGGGCCCCCTCGATCGCGGCATATTTTCTGGGCCTCTTGAAAAAGGCTGTTCCGATCAATTCCAGAGAAGCTATTCGCACGGGGGGTTCCCGTTGCGTCCCAGATCGAAAAAGGTTTCGTTAATTCGGGCCCTTAGACGGGCCTTGTCGAAGGGGATTTCTAGAGGTCACAACTCGATTGTTGCACCAATTAAAGGCGTTGTTACAATGAAGGAAAGTGATTGGATGATGGGTTCTGAGAAGTTGAATGAATTGACTGTTAATAGTAGTGTGAATTTTAGCAGTGAATGTAGTTTAGATGATGATGATTCACTGGAAAGTCAGAATCTGCAGTGGGCTCAGGGAAAAGCTGGCGAGGATCGAGTTCATGTGGTGGTTTCTGAGGAGCATGGTTGGGTTTTCGTGGGGATTTATGATGGGTTCAATGGCCCCGATGCTCCAGATTATCTATTGTCCAATTTGTATTCAGCAGTTCATAAAGAGCTGAAAGGTTTGCTTTGGGATGACAAACCTAAATCCGACAGCTCATTGATTCCAAGCTCGTGTTCTGCTATTGAAAATCCCAGCTCGGCACAAGAAGAGTCCACTTTGGACCAGGGTGTCAATGGGGATCATTCACGGGATAGCACTAAAGATGGTTGCTCTAGATGTATAGAGCAAGAGAATTATCCTTGTGCAAACTGGGATATGAATGGTGACTTGTGGTACAGGAAAAAGAGACGGAGGAATTCAAAGAGTAAGTATCGAGGAGTGGCGAAAAAATGGGAGGAGAATCAGAGGAGGTGGAGATGTGAATGGGATAGGGAAAGATTGGAACTTGATAGGAGATTAAAGGAACAGTTTAACAAAAACAGCTCGAACGGACTGGGAACGACTAATCAGACGGAAGTGCTAAAGGCTCTTTCACAAGCATTGAAGAAAACTGAGGAGGCCTATTTGGATCTTGCTGATAAGATGGTGATGGAGAATCCAGAGTTGGCTTTGATGGGTTCTTGTGTTCTTGTGATGTTGATGAAGGGAGAGGATGTGTATGTGATGAATGTGGGTGATAGTCGAGCAGTGTTGGCTCAGACTAAAGAGCCTGATCTTTGGAGCCAGGATTTGGAGAGAATCAATGAAGAAACATTATATGATCTTGAGGATTATGATGGCGATGGGTCAAGTGCTCTACCTAGCTTAGCTGCTGTTCAGCTCACCATGGATCATAGCACCTCAATAGAAGAGGTAAAAGTCCCTACGTATGACATTATTTTCTTGATGCCCAATTAAGAATTTTTGGATATAATTGATCTATTTGTTGTGTGTTATTTGCTCTCCAGGAAGTTAGAAGAATTAAAAATGAACATCCTGATGATGCTTCTGCTGTGATCAATGACCGCGTGAAAGGTTCACTAAAGGTCACTCGGGCTTTTGGTGCTGGTTTTCTCAAAGAGGTATGGCCTTGTGTAGAATTTCTCAATCAACTTCTGTGAGTAGATAATGTAGGTAGATAAAGAAAATGCTATTGTTTTGATTCTTTTGTGCATGAGAAAAGTAGATTCCTCAATTAGCCATGATAACAAAAAGTTGGAAGTTCTTCCAATGAGCGAAGCATCAAAAGTAAAAGAGTGATAGTTTGTGCAAAGTTAGATAGTCTACCAACTTTTACTCCTTTCTGAGGCAGAAGAAAAGCTATTTGTACTTTCTATATTTGGAAATATATTCTTCATGTTTGTTGTCATCCCAGTGACATTTACCTGATTAAGCATTCCGCAATTCACAATTCGCATTCCACCATCATTTGATAATTTCATAGTATTTATCTTTCCACCTGTGGGAATTTTGTAGAGTTCTGGAATCTGATTCGCTATCCATTTGCTAAAAGGTAGATTTTTGAAATGTAGCTGAAGCAAAAGTGTTGCTAGTTAGAACATTCAAGATTCAAGACTAGAATACATGAGATTGTTTTGTCCGCCCCTCAAATTCCCTTGCTATGAATAGATTAGTGATGTCGGAATCTCTGATGTACATTTTGATTGGAGAAAAACTTGTCATTTCACTAATTTATTTAAAATGTTCCATGTTGTGTTTAAATCTTGTTTCTGCAGCCCAAGTGGAACAATGCACTTCTAGAGATGTTCAGAATTGAGTACATTGGAACTTCCCCATACATAAACTGCCTACCATCACTTTACCACCACAGATTAGGGCCAAGAGACAGGTTTCTCATATTGTCATCAGATGGACTCTACCAATACTTCACCAATGAAGAAGCTGTCTCCGAAGTTGAACTCTTCATCTCCTGGTCACCTGAAGGAGATCCTGCACAGCATCTGGTTGAGGAACTGCTGTTCCGTGCAGCAAAACGAGCTGGTATGCGTGTCTTTGTTTCAACATGTTCTATTTCATCTCACTAAAACGTCTGTCCGTCTGTCTTATTTGCCAATATATGTTGCATTATTGCAGGCATGGATTTTCATGAATTGCTCGAAATACCACAAGGGGATCGCCGTCGCTACCATGATGATGTTTCGATTATTGTTATTTCTTTGGAGGGAAGAATATGGAGGTCATGTGCATAGTTAGGGAAAGCAAATGTAGAACATTAATGTAATGTTATTCAGAAGAAGCTACCATACCAGAACCAGGCTCCCATTTTTGTTCCCTAGGCTGTTGTGAGAATTAAAAGAAACTTAGGTTGTAAGGTGAAAAACTCTCCTCAGCCATAAGTTGTCATAGAAAACTGCAAATTTTTTCAAATAAATGACCCAAAGAAAGGAATTTTGCTCGTAGAATGTTGTCAGCTTTGTGATTCTCATATGATGAATCGTTGTTTGATTTTACAATATGATAAGTAGTTTAGTTTTTCTTACATGCACATTAGACTTTTACGAGGTTCGATCTACTGGCTTTATATTCTGTATACGAGACTTATGACATTGGATAAAAACCACTCAATTTAATTATGAACAAACTTATTTGGTTTTGTGTTCCTTCATTCGGACGGGAGCAAAAACCAGAGGCGGCAAGGAAGTGTTGGCACGGAGATATATTGGTAGCCCACAGCCACAAGGGGTGATGTGTATTACAAACGCTTAACTGCTAACCAATTTGCCTATAATAGTAGTAAATGCAATGCAGGTAGAGGTGGGGAGGTTGGATGGTGGATTTATAAGTAATTCAGGACCCTGACATCCTTCATTAATATTGGACCAAGAGTTTACATAATTCCTAGTGTGTGGTTAAATTTATTTAAATAATTTTATAAGAGATATTTTTAAATTTATAAGATATTAAGACTTTGTTTGGTTATACCTTCCTAGAACAACATTATTTTGAGAAAACATAATCAAACATATCTTCATGTTTATTTCAAAACACACATTCTCCAATATATACATACGCATATTATATATTTTATTATTATTCTAATATTAAGAAAGATTACTCAATTCTATTTTTACCAAAAAAATATTAAATTGATTATTATAGTAAAAAATATCTCATCCAATACATAAACAAATATATCAAAAAATAATTTTCACATTTTTCAATAATTCATTCTCCAAAAATATATAATAAAATCAAACGAAAAACATAGACAGATATTTCTTAAGTTCTTATTTTTAAAATACTTGAATAAAATAAGATTTCATTCAATATAATATTTTTTCAACACCTCAATTATCACTTTTTATTGATGGAGTGATCTTTAATTTAATTACATTAATTTTTCATATAAAGTACGAGTTCAAAATTTTGAACTTAGTAGGAAGCACAAAAAATTAAAAAAAATAAAATTGAACTCCTTATTTTATGGGATGCGGGTGAGAACTAGGCATAAATCCCACAATTGAATTAAAGTGAGTCTTTTGACTTGTGGGGTCTTTGCACCTGCCAAGAATTTTTTGATAATTGTATCTTGAATGTGGATCATATGAAAGACTTTGTAGGCGGCCCCTTGCAACCTTTTAAAAGTTTGCCAGGTACAATTAATCCTAAAAAAGTGCAAAAATTTTAGGGTTTGTGTGGTTATGTTTTTTTAAAATAAAATATAATTAAATATATTATTATTATTATTTTAATATTAAAAAAATAACTTCATTCTATTTTTTTTTAAAATTCAGCAAAAAAATATTGATTTGACTGTTACAATAAAAAATTATCTTCTAAAAAACATAAACAAATATACCAAAAAATAACTTTTATATTTTTCAATAAATTATTCTCCCAAAATACATAATAAACATATAATAAAATTAAATAAAAAATATAACCAAACACTACCTTATCCTTTTGTAGTTCAAAGGATTATTGCAAGGTCAATGGAGCTCTGTAAAACTGTATGTCAAGGCATGAACTCAATTGAAGCCGGTTGCGATTTGGATATGATTTGCATGGTTGGCTATGATCTGCCCTTTTGTCCATCTTATACTGGTCCACACAGCTTGCTGGTCTACCACCGGATTGGAATGCGATATTATTCTACGGTTTTTTTTTTTTTTAAAAAAAACTAAACTATTTCAAATTGATTTTGATATAAAACTAACAAGTGATGCAATCGACAAATGAAAAAGATATGAAATTGTGATTTTTTAGCAAGCAGTGGGTAGTTGGACAATCATAAGCATTGATACTTGGTCAAATCTATTAATTAAATCCTTGTTGTAGTCATGACTTTCAATCTTCAGGAATAACTTAATGAGAAATTAAAGACACACGACCCTTTTTTTTTCTCAAATTTTAAGAGAACATTACAAATGATGAATTTTATTCTTTTAATAAGTTAATATTACCCTATTATCAAATTAAATAAATGGAATGCAAACTACAGATGCACATAAGGTACACAAAGGAGCTCATTCGGGTTCGAACTCGAGACCTCTCACGTAAATAAGGCAGACTGATACACTGTGCTACAAGCCACTTGACTCAATCTAAATAAATAACCTAATAACTGTACAATTACAAAAAGGAATAAAAACTAGTGATGTAAATAAATTAACTCACAAACTTGACGAGCTAGCTATAAAAGTGCTCATAACTTGAGTCAGAAAAATTCGAGCTCAAGCTAAATTTGTATATATTTTGAGTCAAGTTCGAATCAAATAATTCTCATTTACATATTCGTGCACCTTGATATTTATATATAAAGATTATAATAGTATATCACTTTAAAAAATTTTATAAAATAATTTAATTTTTCGAACTCAAATTTTGATTTTCTCAATTTGTTGAACTCGAGCTAGAACTTCAAACTAGAAAAATGATTAAGGCTTAACTTGACACGGCTGGTTACCATCCTTAATAACAACGGGAAGTCTTGCTTTGCCCCTTGGGCTTTCCAATTTCCACTTTCTTTATTCCTCCCTTTCATTTCCGATTTCTCCCAAAAGAGGAACACTGAGTAAAATTGGGTTTAGTTTTGGGCTTGTTCTCCCCCGTTTTGGGGAAATTATTTTTAATTTTTAAAAAAAATTCACAATGCAGGTACATTTTTTAATTTTTTTCTCAAAAAATCCCTCACAATTAACCATAAAAAGCATACATATTCTCTTATTTTTTCCCTCCATCTTTCATATCATTCATTTATTTATCACTCTCTCATTTTACTCACACACATATTTTTTTACATATATGAAAATATTAAAATTTTATTACTTAAAAAATTTTAAAACTTATGTTTACAAATTTAATTAAACTAATCATCAAGAAAATTAATTAAATTTAACAAATGATTTATTAACAAAATAAGGTATTAAATTAATTAAATTACTTATTACGAAGCTATTGAAGAAGTAATTGGAGGAAGAACCGCTGCTAGAAAGGTCTGCAAGCCTAGCCGCTGTTAGCACGAGAGTGGATCGAAAATTCTTCTTTTAAATAATGTATTGGTTGTATTTATATTTAATGTGTTAATTAAATATTATATTTATTCATTTAACAAATAATTTAAGATATTTTAATTTGATATAATACATAAATTAATCTTCTTCAAAAAATTAATCTTTATTAAATATTAATATTCATATTTATTTAAAATTTTTCATAAGAAATTAATTATAGTGTGATATTTATTTAATAATATATTAAGTTTATTAAATTAATAATATTAATACAATTAAAAAATTATCAAGAAAATTAATTAAAAATAAGTAAAATTTTTTTTGATTGTTACTAAGTAATTTATTTATTAAATAATGTATTAATTAAATAATGAGTTAGAGTAAATAAATAAATTATTAATTTAATTTAATTTATTTATTTAATTATTTAAATAACATGCTATGTATATATTAATTATGTTTCATATTTCATGTATAATTAAATATTACACTTATTTGTTTAATAAAAAATTTAAGATGATTTAGTTTCATATAATATAAAATGATTTATTTTTTTAATTTGATGAATTGTTATTAAGTCTTATATATGTACATTATTTTATTTAAATAAATAACTAAAATTTTATTTATACATAAATTATAAATAATAAATAGTTAAATAATTATATTTTAAGAATAAATAATAATTAATTTATAATTAATGTATAATAATTATTTTTTAAATATATAAGAGATATAATTATGATGTTAGATAATTCTTTATAATTAAGATATAATTATAATTTCATAAATAATTAATATTTATTCATAAATTCGTTAAAATATAAAATTTAAAATAAAACACAAATTGAATTAATTACACATTATTTATTACAGCAATATATCAATTATTACATACACACACACACATAATCCAATTATAAATATACATACATATATAATATATTACATAAAAAAATCACTTTTATTTTATAAATCCAACAAAAAAGCAATTGATTTAATATCAACAGTAAAATTTATTTTCCCCAGAACAAAAAGAAATGATTGACACATTTTTAAAATTTTCTTCCAAAAATCTATTTTCCCAAAATTTTTTCTAAAAAATGATCAAAATGTAAAAGAGCAAGTCCATTACTTTTACTGTTTTACATGGTCCATGGGCTTCAATTTGCCAGCCTGGAGAAACACTGAGTATAACTGGGTTCAGTTTTACTTTTAAATAGGTCATCGGCTTAACTGCCTTCAAGTTGGACCTGTCGAATCACGTACATCTTAAATTGGCCCAATGACTGCAAAGCTTATTTCTAGAACAGTAGAACTGAAATTTTAATCTTTTGAATCCATACTTGAACTTTTTTTCTTTTCTTTCCTTTTTTTTTTTTTGACACTCATACAACTCAATTTACGAAAATAGTAAACATAGAAAATTTTATACTCTGAATTTTATTTTTACAAAAATAATAAAACAGATTGAAAACTATAAGTTATTTAATTAAGAGGGAACAAAAGCCACAACAACTTGACAATTTATTGCGCAAAGATAATCTTATTCATAATTGTTAAATTTGCCATGTAATTAAGGGTCATCGATGTTTTAAAATTAATTAATTGAGGTGACAATGTACATGTATAGCTGATATTGTAAGAAATAACATCAATATATTTATTGTTGGTCAAGAGTGATGGGAGCTCGGGCAAGTGTCTATTGAGCAGCACTACAGTAATTAAAGTAAGTTCTAGAGATTGGTAGGTAGAAAAAGGTGAAGTGAAGATAAGGAGTAGATGTTCTTATACAGTCCTGAAAACATTAAATAAGGAGGTATTTATAGTTGATGATTGAGTTGGTTAGACACTATTTGACTTAGGTGACCACCTTTTTTGACTTGCACGTGGCCAAAATGGATGGTCAAGATTATTCTTATTTACGGACCTAAATCAAATGGTCGAGTCAACCCATATAAGAGGAACGCGAATCCTTGGATATTCTTGAGAAATTGTTTAAGAGTAAGGGTATTTAAGTTTTTTAAAAATTCCACAAAACAAAGCTGCTTTATCTAGTTATTATTAACAAAACCAAAGCAGCAGGACCACTAATATCACAATCATCCAATATTTCTATAAAATTAAAATGTGGATGTCACGTTAGAATAAAAAGTGAATTGGTCAACTTACAGCTATGAATGTGTATGTGTGTGTGTTTTCTTGACTACTAAGTAGCCAAAAATGGGGCATGATAAGTATGAATGATAAGATTGTATATAACAGACTAAGGTATGCATAACTGTCAAATTTATATGAGAGAGAGATAACTATATGCACATATATATTATTTATATAGACATGTACAAAGAGTTTATCAGAGTCCAATCTCAAACTCATGCAAAAATAATATTATTGAACTAATTAACCACTTATCAAGAATGAGAAATATATCAAAGACAAGAACTATCCATTTCCTATCTTTGAGACAGTCCATCAATAGGAGGAAACTTTCAAGCTTCAAATTAATAAAGCCCTTGTATTTGAGCTGAGAACTGAGATGTTGACCCTTTTTAAATACTCTAGATTGAATTCAAACTTGCCTTTAAGTACAAAAATTTATTCTTTCAAGTGGCAAGTGTCCATTTTCTTTTGTTTTCATGCTAATTTTTTTCAAATCTCAACCTAATAGCAACTTTATTGTCAGCAGTAGATGCAGAACAGGTGTTGTGCTGTAGTGGTTAGAAGGTCAATTGCTTACATCAATTAATCCCAAAAAAAAAAAATCTGGGCTTTGTTCTTTTATTCTTGTAGTTTTTCTCATTAGGCTAATATCAAGAACATGTCAATGGTAAACAGCAATTGTAACATAAGCAGTATGAATGCACCTAGTTTTACTGAGATCAAGAAACAAGCTTCCTTCTTCCTCAAGGAGAAGATCAAAACTGCCCGGTTGGCCTTGACCGACGTTACGCCTGCACAATTGTGAGTATTTCTACCCACATATACATGTGATGTTTGTGTAATAATATTGATCTTGATCGCTGGTTTATAGGTTTACGACTGTTGTGCGTGCATCTGATACATGTGCTTGTTTTATGACCCTGCATAAAAACATATGATGTACACTAGGTTGTAATTTTTTGTTTATTGTTTGAAGACTGGCAGAAGAAGCTACAAATGGGAATCCAGTAGGGCCGGATGCTCGGACCCTGAAGATGATATCGAAAGCAGCTTTTGAAGTGGATGATTATTGGAGAATTGTGGGGATCTTGCACAAAAGGTCTGTTCGGATTCTATTTTCCTTTGATTTTTCTCTAGTTTTGTACTCAACTTTTTTGTTCTTGTTTGGATCTTTTTATGTGTTTTAGACTGGTAAGTTTTGATAAGAGAAACTGGAGGGCATCATACAAGGCTCTGATTGTACTGGAATACTTGTTGACTCATGGGCCTGAGAGTGTTGCAGAGGAGTTCCAAAGGGAAAGAGATGTTATTACGGAAATGCAAAATTTTCAACATGTAGATGAGAAAGGGTATAACTATTTGATGCTATTTTGTTAAACCGCTTGTCTACATAGATCTAATGACTTTCTTGTCTATGTTTAGATATAACTGGGGTCTGAATGTGAGGAGGAAATCTGAAAGGATTTTGAAGCTGCTTGAGAAAGGCCCTCTTCTCAAAGAAGAAAGAGACAAGGCCAGGAAGATCTCAAGAGGGATTCAAGGATTTGGTAGCTTCTCCCTTAGGACATCATCGGATCAAAAAATTCTTCAAGAATCATCGATCCACAGATGTAATTCACAGTTCAATGATCATATCAATCAGGAAGATTTCTTTTTATCCCCAAGTGAAACTGTACCATCAAGACAAAAACCGAGAAGTGCTGAAAATTTGAGCACTCAAGGAGATTCAAAAGAAAATATGGCTCTGAATGAGAGAGTTCTTTGCACAGGAGAATCAAAGCCTCTGTTGGATGAGCAGAAAGATGAGTTGAGGATAAATATGCCCACAAAAAATCATCATCCGTTCGATGATGCTGAGAATCTAACGACTCTGTCGCTGCTTTCAGCGACAGAGATGAGCTGCAAAAATTAGAGTGAAGTGTTGGACTCCAACCTCAATATTGCTATTGATTTTCAGTGCTAAATGTGGAGTGTGGACTTACTGATGTTTCTTCCCAATGCACAATAACATTTGTATGCATACTGTTAACTTGAGTGTAGCACAGTTTGCATGTGGTAAAGTTGAATGAAACATCAGTTTGTTTCCCTTTGGTTGTAAGTTTTGAGCTTGTGATTCGAATTTGTCCGCAATTTTAAGTTTGGCAGCAGTTGTTAGAATGGTACTGCTTTAAGGTAACCCCCAAAATGCAATCTTGCTCATGTTTGAAAAATTTAAAGACATAAGGGGATAGGGTATGAAAAGTCACCCCATGTAAAAAATTGACATATTTTACAGGATGTGGAATATTTTAAAAATAATACTTCCCAAATCCCAACTCTAAAAAAAACTCTTCTTGCAGAAAGGAACAGTTTTCCCAAAACCTCTCAACAACACCCCCCACCTCAAACAAAAAAATGAAAAATTAGAAAAGAACAAAATTATTTTTGGGACTCATTTGCTTGGTATATTTGAATTAGATATGATACGTATTATTAGAATAGACAGTGAGTTATTGTGTATTTTATCTAATATTTATTTATATGTTTTAAATAAATTGATATTAAATTTTAATTATTTATTTGGCATAATTATCTCATTTAATAAATTATATTTTATTTTTAACTTAAATTAAAAATATTTTACACTTTAAAGTATTGATATAAACTAAATTTAACTTTAAATGCATGTTGGCCTTAAACTTTTAAAAATAAATTAAACATTTAAATTAAATTGAATTGAATTATGCATAACCACGAGAACTCTTAATTTTGTATTTTTCCTTTACTATTTAAAGAAATTTTAGACAACCGTCTTCAGAATTTCCTCGTCAGTCGTCAAGCCGCATGCCTTCTCTTGAGCAAGCCACCACCTGCAGTACTAATTGACAGCAACGAAATAAAATCCTCATTAGAAACCTGAGTCCGCAAAATGCTGGAATCAGATGAAGTTTTATTCCGCCAAAATCCAAACTGGAAGTCTGCCATGACTACTTGTTTGGTTTCTCTCATCTCTGTTTTGTTTACCCAATTCACTCTTTCTTTGCTCCCTCTCTTCCTCCCCTCCTCATCCTTTCTCACTCTCCTTCCTCTATCAGGTTTTCTCTGTTTCTATGTTCTTCTAGAATTCTTATATATTTATGAATAAGTATTAAGTTTGGACCTTTACTTTTTCGTGATCAATCTTCTTATATTTGTGTTTCTTTTATCGTTTGCAGCCCTGTTGCTTGTAATTGTGGTGGGTTTGGGGAGATTCTGCAAGAGAGTTGCTGGTGTAAGGGCTTCGGCCCCGGCTTTTGTTTTCTTTAGCATTTTTTTCATCTGGGCTGTTTACATTTCTGTGGTCCGCCATGGTACCTATGCTGCCGCTTCAACTCATCTGCTGCAATTCATGTGCTTGTGATTTTTCATCATTTACTAGAAAAAAATTGCGAAGAGTTAGTTTTTTTCGGATACTTGTTGCTGGTTTGGATTTTTGTTTGATTATGTGTCACTGCAATTAGAGGACGGAAGTGCTAGCTTAATTAGAACTATGGTTATGAACTTTATAATTGTCTTTATATTACAAAATTACATCTTTCTTTGTTGATGCACGGATGAGGAATTTACAGATTTCAAGGATTTTAAGTCCCACAGTTAGACAATTCAGAATGGAGAATCATATATTACAGTTATATGTGTAGTTATCTGCATTTTTGGTGAAAAAAATTGAAGTCCCAAAAATCCAATTTAACGAATATTAGTGAGCCAGCTATATGAGGTAGTAGTGGGAAGATGCCCGTATAAGTTTTTTCTTTTCTTTCAGGACCTAACAAATGGAACTTTCTCTAAATTTATGTGTTTTTGTATATGTAACTCTGTTATTTATTTTGCAGTGATTTCATCTTCTGAGGACATTGTATTTAACATAGCGATCATCATGGTGACAATAGGCCTATGTCGGTATGTTACTTATTTGTGCATTTAAGTATTCATACAGACCAATGTTTTCACTTGCAATGAAGCAAAATTTTGAATTCTTTTTCCCAGTATTGATCCAATCATACTCACCATCTACTGACAGCATATTTTTGGTTGCAGTATTATGTCATCGGACCCTGGCTATCTAACCCGTCACTCTTCTTGCCATGACCTATTTCTCCAAAGTCCTCTCAGCGAAGTTGAAGCGCAGGGAGAGGTGCTACAAGTTAATTATTTGTTTGATTGTACTAGGATTAACTTTTATAAATAAATATTTTCTCTTGAAGGTGCTGAAAATTTCAACTTCTGTAGTGCAATGGGAATCTCCAGCTGTAGAAGTAAGATGCTTCTTCTCACTCATTCTTCTCAATGGAAATAACCATTATACCACTTACCGTCTATTCTCAGTAAATTTGGTGATTCAGTGTTCAGGCTCAGCTCAATGGCTTGTAATTCTGTTCTGCAAACTTGGCAGTCTTAACATTTTTGGATTAGACTGGGAGTGTGGTTTAATTTGAAAATTGAGTAGTCATATACAGCTTGAGTATTCATTAGAATTTCCTGATTCATAATGCAGCTTCTTATTGCTAACTAGAAAATCAGATGTGGTATATGGGGCATATGGCACTTCCGAGAAGTGGAAGACCAAAAATGCTGGGAACAATTTGAATAATACTTATGTTATTTTACATTATCAAAAAATTCTTCATTGAAGGAGTAAATTTAAACCAACACTAGATATTCTTATAATGAGACAGAGGAAGGCACACACGTGGACACACACACATATATAGATGGATATATAAATACACACACACACACACACACACATATAATATGTTTATATAGAGAGAGTGCGTCAAATGTCTTTTGAGGTAGAAAATGAAATTATGTTTGTTCGTAATCTCATTGGAAATTCTCTAAATCTACTGATGTATTTTTTATTGTCCAATGAAACCCAAAAGACTTTACTTTATTCTATAATCAATGCATTCCAATTGAAAGTCTTCTGGGAATTCATCTAGTATCTGGCATGTTCGAGGTCTATCTTGATATAGTGTATTTACTAAAGTATAAATATTTTTGGACAGTGGACACATATCAAACTATTTCCATGGCTAGTTTCAACAACAGACAAATTGACCTATGAGGATAATCTTGCTTTCTTAGTCGCAAGATTACTTGCAGTATGACAATGATCTAATGATAATTTAGGCAATCTTTAACAGCTGCATGAACTGCCAATTTTACAAGTGTGGAAGGGCCAATCCCTGCCTAGCACTATGTAAGTCAGATGAAGACTCTCCTGGCTAGCTAGAAGTCCAATTGACAATCTGTTGTTTGTATACTCATCTTGTTCTTGGTGGTCACTTTTTTTCCGTCTGCATATAAGTGGTGCATCAAATTTATTGGCTGGTACATCAAAACCATTTTAATGTTCATTCTTTCATGTAGTAGGTGAGCTTGTGTTTCTGTTGTAGTACTTTAGCAATTGGGCAACTGAATCAAGTGGCTTTTGGAAACAAGTGCATATTGATGCCTTCATACTGGGGTTATTTTTTTATTCTGAAATAGTTTATAGCAATACATAACTGTAGTTGGTTTCTAGGCGATGATACAAATACCTGGACAAGATTAACATATTGGTTAGGAACCAAAAATAAATTATAAGTTCTCTCTCTTTTTTTTTCCTGTTTTAATAGTAAGTATAGGTTCATGTCCCTTTACTAAACATGTGCCAGGTGACAAACTATGTGTTAGCTTTGGAAAGTAGTACATATGTATCCCTTCATACTGGGATCATTCTAAAGATTTTCTTCTCAAATAATTTTTAGCAGTATATGACCGTAGTGTGCCTTTGTACAATGATAAAAATACTTGGACAAGATTAAGATATTGATTACTAAGAACCAAAAACAAGTTACAAACTCAGGGTGCGTGTGTTTTCAGGCGCATGTTCCTCTACCAAACATGCACCAGACAACAAACTAAATATAATGCTTCAAATTCATTATTTTCTCGCTATTGTCATAAAAGAAAATTTTAGCTTCCACACAATTTCCGCTTTGTGAATTTATTTGTGAGTGTTACACTTTATGCTGTGTTCCAGGTTTTCACGGAACACAGGAGGGTAAGATATTGCAGGCACTGCAAGAATTATGTTATGGGCTTTGACCACCATTGTCCTGCTTTTGGAAACTGTATAGGTAATGACTTTTGTTCATCCGCTTTTTCTTGAAGATGAAGCGGTTACTGAAGTCTTAGTTCTTTATCCATTCTGTCAGAGCTATTTAT
The DNA here is from genome assembly GCA_014898725.1 of Jacaranda copaia. Lineage (NCBI taxonomy): Eukaryota > Viridiplantae > Streptophyta > Magnoliopsida > Lamiales > Bignoniaceae > Jacaranda > Jacaranda copaia. The sequence goes on from JACGDI010005432.1 coordinate 258,731, forward strand.
TAGGAATTGTATTGTTACTATGCAGGTCAAAGGAATCATCTTCTCTTCATATTGCTCTTGGTTGGATTTGTCATATGTGAGGCATCTTTTGTAGCATTTGCTTCTCAGTGTGAGTTCAAGCCAACTTGCTTTTACTTCTACATTATGCAATACTGAATGTTCATAGGCAAGTGTGAGAGGAAAGTACATGTACCTTTTGAATTAGGATTTAGCAGAGTAGTGGTAAAGAAAAGCCGAAGCACAGAGAAACTTGTTGGGTGTAGTTTAAGTCCTTAAGAAAGAATTTAAGTAGGGTTATACTCTAATAGATGTCTCTGTTTTAAAGCATATGTTTTGTGTTTTTCTTGTAAATCAAATGAAAGAAAAAGTATTTCTTAGTTATAGAAACATGAGTTAAGTCTTTTACTTTATGAAAGACGTTCAAATGGTGTTTACTTGTACAGTTTCATTTTTCCCCTTCTGGTACCATGCTATAGAGATTTAAGTTTTGAAAGTTTCAAAAGGTTAGATGAAGCCAAAAATGCATGAGGAGGTGTCTAAGCAAGAATTGGTTTCATCAGGGTGTTATTGTACTTGATGTGATTATCTTCATGGAAGAATGACTTCTTTTGTAGACCAAAGAACTTCAAACTCTGAATAATATAATTGTTTTGTTTGTTAAGGCAAAAATATGAAGACAAAAATGTAAATGCAATACTGAAGTGACTGGAAAGTATATTTTCAAAGTACATTTTTATATGATTTAGTATTAATACAGATCATGGACATAACTACAAAAGGAGCCGACGGATACTTCTGAGTGTCTGTAATGTTTGGATGAATAAACAGCTTTTATGGTGCTTTTTGCTTTTACTTTTCCTACTTATTTCTCTGCATTTTCAGTTCATGATCTTCTTTTTCTTAATCCTTCTGGGCTTCAGTTACTGCTAAGCCTCAGACAGTAGATGGAGTTAGAATGGAGGTATGTTCTACGTCTCCATCTCCTGCCTTGGCATTATCACATACTTCAATTTTCCACATTGCTTTGTTGACAGAGTTTGTATCATTAATTAAATGTATTACCTTGTGATATCAAATGTTCTTTAATTCCAGCAGGTTACTATTTCCAGAAGTTTGGTCCTTAGTACAATGTTGTTTTGTCTAATTCAAGTGCTTTGGCAGGTATCCC
>JACGDI010005432.1:268405-286975 GCA_014898725.1 Jacaranda copaia
TTAATTTAGCATAATAATTTTTAAGAATAATTAGTTGAGTCGATGATTAAGGTTGTTCAACCCCACATAGGCAAAAAGGATTTATAAAAGCATAGAATACCCAATTTGTCCCTGTAGACCATGGTAGTCCTTTTCAGGAAATGGGGCATAGTCATAGAAGAATTTGTATAGCAAAATTAAGTAACGAATAAGATTTGATTAAGGAATTGATATGAATATACTTATAACAATAAAGCACAATTAAGCACGCAAAGTATGCTTATTGGTTCAAGTAATTGAGAGGGATTGTCGTGGGTCCGGTCCTTTATAATATCGAAGCGTATATATTGATGAAAATAGTACAACATTGTTCATGGGGTAAAGTTTTTGAGGTTAGGAACAATATTTTGTGAGCCCCAATGTGAAATTATGGGTCCTTGAGGCCCCAAAATATATAATTCTTTTCATTTTTTATTTTGCAAGAATATTTTTTAAAATATCTTCTCAAATAATGTATGAATACAATTCATTGACTTATAGTTCAAGCGATATAAGTCTTTCATATTATGTGAGAAGTTTTGTATTCGATTCGAATGGGTCCTCACATGCATTGTGTAGTTTATACCTTGATTTGTTTAATTTGAGAATGGAAACATATTGATTTATTGAAATGATAAAAAATTCGTCATTTATAGCGCTCTCTTGAAAAATAAGTAAATAAATAATGTACAAATATAAAATTATGCTTACATTTAAAATTTGTGATGTTTGAACAATTAGGGGCAGTTTGTTTCAGTCTCACAGCCCATTTTCATTTTTACCTGAAAATGAAAATAAAAAATCATCACTATTTACACCATGTTCTCAAATATTTTCATTTTCAAAACATTTTTTATTATTTTCTCTCTCCATTTTTATCCATTTTTCAACCCTTACCATTACTTTAATCATTTTTTATCTTTCCAATACTTTTCATATATCATTTACAACAAAAAATATTATAAATTCAAATTCAAATTTACGTACAAATTATAATATTATTTTTTCAAACAATCGCACATCACATCATTAATTCAAATCCAAAAACTACACATCTTTTAATACAAAAACGTCTAACATCCAAATATATCTTATTTATATATATATATATATATAAACTTATAATTGTAAACAACACATCCAAATACAACTCATTTTTAATTTTATTTTTTCTAACTAACTTTTTACAATATAATTTCACTTGAAAATAAAAATGGGCTGTAAGAATAAAACCAAATGGCCCCTACTTGTTCAACATTTTTATGTAAAGCATATTTTATGCTTGATGTAAATTCTCGATTGAGAGAGTAAATAAAATCAAAGAGTTCCTAAATTTGATTGAATTGAATGAATTTATTTGAATTTCGAGAAAATATTACAACTTCTTTATTTTATAAGATTTCTCCATAATAAAATAATAATAAGGGAATATTTATCGTAGATGAAAAAAGGAATATGATTCTATGTGGTGATGTCTATAGTTTAAGAATAGTTTGTGATCCATTTATTATCTGTGTCTAATTGAGACCTCTTAAACATTTGTCATTCTTTAAAATATTTATAGATTTAATGCGGGACATATTAAGTTTGTTCATGTTTAAATGTAAAATAATGACCAATTCTTTTGTATGAAGTGCTGGAATTTTTATTTTTTATTTTTTGATGAAGGCTCCGGGGGGAGGAAATGTATTTTTAGTTTAAAATATATATATATATATATATATATATTTATCATTAACTATTTTTGCTTTTCCATTTCCTTTTCTAAGTTGTAGAAATGATGCATGTTAGTTCCCCACATCAGTGAAATAAATAAATTATAATTTTTATATATAATTTTAGACAATCCTCACTTAACTTTTGAGGTTAAATTAGACCCAAAATTTATTTTTTAACGATGCTGAAAATCAGAATTTCAACACAGTTACGATTGTACCACATGATAACGAGTTGACTCGTATAGTGCATATAATTATCTAACTCATATCTAATGCGACTCGTCCAACTCAAATCAAATAATTGGAGCTAATGGCATGAAATTGAATGCATAATATAATATCCACCGCTCCACTTAATTATAGCATGATGTGGCATTATTCATTAAATAAATATAATTATCCATTTAGATTCAACACGGTTTTGACTTCATTACCCTCATTAGACAAAACAAACCATGGTCTATACACGTTATTACAAATTAATTAATTCACCCTACTTCGATTAATATAATTATTTATGTTTAGATTTTGAACTATATCTTTTTTGTACATTTTATTTCTTGTACCCCAAAACAAATTTCATTCTTCAATTATTAAATTTATTAATTGAACAAATCTTTTTAGCCAAAAGAAATTATAGTATGCGCAAATTAAATAAAAATAAATAAATACTGTAAATATAGAATAGTACTACTAGACCGATGATTGCAATATATATCATATTTTATGTTAGTTAAATTTTCTATGACATACAAACACTACTAAAACAATGTATCATTAAGGCATAACAAGTCGTAACCTAAATATAAATTGGCAAAAAAAAAAAATATTTAAGGGAAAAGTAGCTTAAATGGTTGATAACAAAGGAATTTTTAAAAGATTAAAATACTCTTTTTTCTTAAAGCAAACCTCTCAATAAAATCCAAGAATTTGCGTCCCTTTCATATTAGTCAACTCAACCACCCAACCAGTAACCAAAAATCAAGTCAATCATAATCCTTCACTCTTGCCCTGTGTATACTCAAGATTATTACCACCTCAACCAAATAATACATAGCCAACTCAACCGTCAACTATAAATATTCCTTTATTTAATGTTTTTTGGATCATCTAAAGTGATTTACTTCCTACTTTTATTTTTCATATTCTTATATATCGACCTCTACAACTTGCAAATTTTTCTTTATCACCTGCCAATAAACATTTATCCGAACTCCTATTACTAGTCAATATTTCGATCAGTGACAAATATATTAACATAATTTCTTGCAACATATCAAATATAAATAAAAATACTAATAAAATATATAATTCTGATTTAAAATTTTACCTACACGAAAATTAGTCACTTTTCTGCGTGAGTCGAAAGAGATCGTTTATAGAAGTGGGGATTTGTTGAGTTAGCAAACCCAATTTGAATGAAGTCTAAAGAAACCTAAAGAGGAAAATGAAAACAAAGCCTAAAGAAGAGGCTGTATAAAAGAAATCATACTGTCTAAAGCATCCACATATTTAATTCTCATGTGCTTTATTTAATTATATATTTTTTCAACAGGCTTTTAGGTTTTCTATTTTTTTTTTAAGAAAAAAGAATCCTCCGTTATATATATAACCCCTATTATTTTATTGACAAAATCATATTTTTTATTGTAGCTACAAAGTTATTCCATTCCTTTCGCTAATCCATTCGAAAATTGAAATTTATATTTTATTCCATTTTTATGCTAATCAGAATTAAAAATTCATCTTAAAATTTAAAAAAAAAGATTCCCCAACGTTTGAGAATAAAAAAGTAGAGGGAGCTCTTGAAGTCACTGTGCTGCAGCTCTAATCAAATCTTGACAAATTCTCACTTTTTTTTTCTTCTTCTTTTACTTTAACTACTTAAGAATTTCATAAATAACAATAGCAAAAGTGCTTTGAAAAAACATATAAACCTGATATGGGATAGCTTAATAGGCCCAATTTTAAATAATAAAGCCTACGAGGCCCAAATAATAAGTGCCTGGTCGGCTTGAATCGATCTCTTGTGACAGCACTCATGGTCGATCGGTATCGACTCCACGTGGCAGCATACCCAGTCGATCCGCATTGACTTCAGGATCAAGCCACGTGTGCGAGCTCTTGTCTCTGGTCGACATAAATCAACTATTGAATCATCCTCTACTCGCTTACCTGGCAGGTTAAATATTTTCACGTCGATGACACGTGGCAGCCGGTATAACTGCTGTTAACAACTCTGACAACCCTGCTAACAACTTTGACAGACACGTGCCCCTTCTGTCACGGTTATCCAGAAAAACTGGAGATTTAGCCACCTGGTACTGTATCAGATTCTGAATATGAAATGACTTTCAACCCCCTGGTAAGGGGAAATAACTATCACGCCTGATAGGGGTATTTGGGTAAAGTCATGCCCACATAAAACTATAAATACAATAGGCCCAACCGCGCTCGAGGTAATGCCATTTTACATTATTCACTGCATACTCTCCCTATATTCTGCTCCACCTAAACTAACTCGAACATCGGAGTGCCTTAGTCGGAGGCATCTCGGCTAGTTCATGTGTGTTCGTGGTTGCAGATCTTAAAGCCAAAAGCTTTGGCACGCTCATGAGATTAGACCTCATGATGGGCTTAGGCTGGTTGCTCTATTCCTACTTTTCGACTCCCATGGTTCGCTAACAACACGGTCCGGACTAGTTGCGTCCCTTCGGTCCTTTCCTTCCTCGGATTCTGCCTTCGGTGCACAGAGGGAAAATCGAACACTATTTAGGATAGATAAATGACCCACAGGCAATTATTCTATAGAAAGAAAGATAAAATAAGATTCTATAACTGACTGTGAGACCCCAAAAATACCTAAGTCCATCAAAGTACTGGACTTTCCTGCTGGTAGCAGCATCAAAACCAATTGAGTCCTATAAACTTTCTCAGCCAAACACTGAGGGATTAGTAAAAACTGATATTATATTTTGGATGCTATTTTGTCATATTTACCCATTCTGTTATGTAATTTTATCATAATTATGTAATTTGGATTTAATTTTTAATTTTTAGAACTAATTAATACAATTTTGACGCCGAATTGATATGATATTTGATGAATTATCGGTATTATGCTAAATAGCGTTGGGATTGAAAATGATTTAATTGTTACAGGTTATGAAAATTTTATTTAAAGAAAAAAATTACATATATTCAGAAAAATGAAAAAATTTGCCAGCGGATTATGGTGAAATATTAAGAAAAAGAAAAGATTAAATTTATTAATGCAAAAACTTCAATTAATTTTACTAACAAAAATTTTTGATAAATAAATTCTGATTTATCCACAAAAATTACCTTGATAAGTATTAGAAAACGGAAAATATTGATAATTTGGTCGATCTTATCACAAAGTTTACTTATAGAAAATCTATAAAAAAGCTCAGTCAATAATAACGCTTTTGGTAAAATCATTACCAACAATTTTTCTAATTTAATGGTTTTATTCATTTTTGTAGTGTATTTTTATTTTTCTATCTAAATATTTTAATTTTGAGCATTTGGTGATTTGTTGCTTCTCTACAAATAAAAAACTGACAAATTTAATTTTAACTTAAAATATTCTAATTACGAGTTGAAAACATAGCATGGAGTCTATTATTCAATAATAATATGAAAAAAAAATTCCTAGTAAAATTTCACCCCTCAATAAGAAAAAAAAAAAGAAAATTATGTGATGACATAATTCCTTGAAAAATGGATTATAAGCAGTTTGTTTATGTTTTAAAAGTATTTTTTATTATTTTCACTATGTGAAAATAAATTTATAATAAATTATCATTATTTTTATCAATATTTTCAATTCATTTTCACTTCAAATATATTTTTCAACAATATACATATTTTTTGTCAATAACTTATATATCTTATATATTTTTTTATTATTATTATCTCTCTTCATTTAAAATATATTAAAAATAATATAATTATTATTTTTTTAATAATTTATCTAATGACAAAATTCATTTTTTATTAATTTAATCAGTTAATTTTTCAAATTTTAAAAATTTTAAAAATGAAAATGAAATTTGAAAGTATAAACAAACTGCCTCTTAGATTCTGAATTTTTTTTTAACAAAGAAATGATGATATATTTTTAGTAATAGAAAAGTAACACTTCTGTTAGAATTTAGTAATGCCATTTATAGAATTTCTCCATATGGAGCGCAGCTGTGGCGTTACGTAAAAGAAGAAGCGAGAAGCAACAATGGACACAGAGTACAAAGCCGATGACATTGTAGTTAGGCGGGAAGAGCGGAGGGTCAATTACCATTGCAAACCTGCCAAATTGATAAATACCCTTTCAAAACCTTCATTTTTCACTACATTTTCTTTCTCATTCTCTCCCAAAGAACTGAAACTCCAACCACCGAGGGCGCGGCGTCCATCTCCACTAATCCCGCCACCCTCCTCCACAAGGTGAGCTCTGTGGATTTTTCCCTTTTCTAAATGAAGATGCAAGAAAGATGGAATTTTTGTATAAAATTGTATTGTATTGTTTTTCTTTCTAGGATATCCGTATGGATACTTTGTGATGCTGTACGAAAAAGGATTTGGGGTCCTTTCATAAATTAATGAGTATGCGCCCACATAAAATTAGTGCTCGAATGAAAAAAAAAAGAAGTGTTTAGATTTTTTTGGGCTGAGAAAGTTGGTAGTTATATTAATTAGGTCTTTCATAGGCTCGAGCGCATTTGAGTTATGAGGTCATCTTAATTGTGTTTTAGTTAGGTGGGTTCAATAACTTTTTTTTTTAATTATATTAATTTTGTATTGGACTTTTATTTTTATTTCCTTGGACTTATCATTTGTATCATCATTTTGCCTTACTATTGATGTATAGCTCTGTATATATGCTTCTTTTTGGTTTTTTCCTCCTTCTGTGGCGGAAACCTTTTGTGCTGTGCTCAACTGTCTTGATATCAGGTGTCAAGCTTTAAAAACAAAAGAGGAACTGTGATTTGACCTTTCTGAGAGAAGGCAATGAATCTATTTTGAAATGTTCTGATTAGATAGTGGTTAGCCTTTTCTTGCTTCTGATTAATGTAGATGATGTGATATGGCAGGAGCACATATTGGTATGAATGTATTTGGCTTTTTTGATGCATCCCTGACCAATAACAGCAAAATGCTTTGTACAGTTTTTAAGTCCTTGTCTGGAAATAGGAAAAAAGTGAGTGGAAAAAGTGGAGGTGATGACAGATTATCTAATACTTGTGGAAACATAATTTGATCATACTATAGAAGGCATCTCAGCCTCATGGAATTATTCTAATGCAATGGGATTCTGTGTGTTGCTTAATTAGCTTGTATAATTCTATGCATATTTCTCCAGATGACATGGTAATCCGTGTGAGTATTTATCCATTTGGGATTATATTTGGAATTATATTTGGAATTTGTATGTCATGGCTGATAATGCAATCAACCTTAAGAAGGACTAAAAAAGAAAAAAGGAAAAAATGATCTACTGCATAAATGTCGCAATAGAGAATTCTTTCAGTTAAACTGCACCAACAAGTTTGATGGCTTTCAATGCTAAGTTCATATTAATTAACACTGGTATCTTTTCCTAATTGTTGTTTATGGAAAGTCTTTCATGATCATGCACTTGTAATTGCTTACTTTTAAGTTCAAATGATTTTATTCTTTTCTCTTCAAACTTTCCCTCTTACTGTTGTATCTTTTTCTTTCTTTCAGCTGTTAATATAAAATGGCTGACTCGGAGGATATTCAGCCTCTTGTCTGTGATAACGGGACAGGAATGGTTAAGGTATATATCAAAGTAGAAAATGTGGAACTATAAATATATATATGGAGCATTGTGCATGAATTATAATACGACTACTTTAAAATCTGCTTATTCATGTGGGACTTAATTTCATATCAGGCTGGATTTGCTGGAGATGATGCCCCAAGAGCTGTGTTTCCTAGCATTATAGGCCGGCCTCGTCACACCGGTGTGATGGTGGGCATGGGCCAGAAAGATGCTTATGTTGGGGATGAAGCTCAGTCCAAACGTGGTATTCTGACACTCAAGTATCCAATTGAGCATGGTATTGTGAATAACTGGGATGATATGGAGAAAATTTGGCACCACACGTTCTACAACGAACTTCGTGTGGCCCCAGAGGAGCACCCAATTCTACTCACTGAAGCTCCTCTCAATCCAAAGGCTAACCGTGAAAAGATGACCCAAATCATGTTTGAGACATTCAATGCTCCTGCCATGTATGTTGCCATTCAAGCTGTTCTATCACTTTATGCAAGCGGCCGCACAACAGGTTGGTACTTTTTTTCCTTGTTCTTTTTCTTTTTCTTTTATTATTTAAAGAATTTATACACATGCACACCAGAGGTTTGATAGGTTCAAACAATTGGCATTATACCATATATGTAAGACTTATGCTAGTGAGCTAAAAGGCCAATGATATGTTGGTATTTTTATGCTTGCAGCTTAACTGTTGGCTGCAACAAAATCATTTGCAATGGTTATACATTGATTTGATGTTCTTTTTTGGGAATGGCGCAGGTATTGTCCTGGACTCAGGAGATGGGGTGAGTCACACCGTCCCAATCTATGAGGGGTACTCTCTGCCTCATGCCATCCTCCGTCTAGACTTAGCCGGGCGAGACCTTACCGACTACTTCATGAAAATCCTAACGGAGCGTGGGTACTCCTTTACCACCTCAGCAGAACGTGAAATCGTGAGGGACATGAAGGAGAAACTTGCATACATTGCTCTTGATTATGAGAAGGAACTAGAGAATGCAAAAACTAGCTCTGAAGTTGAGAAGAGCTATGAATTACCAGATGGTCAGGTGATCACTATTGGGGCAGAGCGTTTCCGATGCCCTGAAGTTCTTTTCCAACCGTCAATGATAGGAATGGAAGCTGCAGGGATCCATGAAACGACATACAACTCGATCATGAAGTGTGATGTTGATATTAGGAAGGACCTTTACGGGAACATAGTCCTGAGCGGTGGTACTACCATGTTCTCAGGGATTGCTGACAGAATGAGCAAGGAAATCAGTGCTTTGGCACCAAGTAGTATGAAAATTAAGGTGGTAGCTCCACCAGAAAGGAAGTATAGTGTGTGGATTGGAGGTTCCATCTTAGCATCCCTGAGCACATTCCAGCAGGTGAGTTTAATTCTATATACTCATATGACAATAACTTAGCATTTCATATACCGCCATCTGTTGTCCAATGGCCATTTGACATCAGTCTCATACACAAAATATAAGCTTGGAGATTTGAACATAACAAATTTCTGGCATCTGTATGTAAAAATTTTAAAAAGTACATATCACAATCAGTTGTTATGGCTAGGGAGTAGGGACAGAGCCACATGGGTGGTTGATGGGGACACCCCCACCCCCACCCCGGAGAACTTGAATATGATATACAAATCTTGTGAAATATACAACTTGGTCATCCCTCAAGTGATAAAATTGCCCTTCATTTGCTATATACAAATCTTGTGAAATTTGCAATTTGGTCGTCCCTCAGGTGATAAAATTGCCCTTCGTTTGCTTATGTTGACGAAAGATTGTTTATACAATGTATGGTGCAGATGTGGATTGCAAAGGCTGAGTATGATGAATCCGGGCCTTCCATTGTCCACCGCAAGTGCTTCTGAGCAGAAGCCATACTTGTTGTCATTAGCTGGCCAACAGTTTTCTCCTCAATTCCCATAGCTTACAACAGCATACAGCAAGCAGATTCCACTTTTTGGCTTCATTTCTTTAGAGTTTCTCAATCTTGATCCATCAGCTGTCCATTAATCTCTCTATGTACGATATTTGTTATCATTTGTCATATTAGTGAATAAAAAACATAATTTTCCTTCTCTATTTTTGTTTTCTATCTTTTTTTATGTTTTACATCTTTACAAGGGTTCGAAAACAGGGGGAGCAAATGAAGTTTCAGTTTTTGAAAATTTCGAATTAACCCAAGTTTACTTAAAAAAAAAGATGATATTTAAAGGAAATATTTTATCATCATTATTGTTATATATTATTAGTAAAACTAAGATATACTAATTTAGCGTTAACATATATCAAAAAATTCTCGCTTTATAAGTAATGAGAATAAACTTTATCATTAATTTTTTAATACTAAAAATAGAGAATTAAAAATTTTTAAGTTGTAGAACACCTAAATTTGTGTTTAAGTTCAATTCGGTAAAAAGTTGAGTTATTAAATATTTTGAAAAATAAAAGAAAAATTGAAGTTGAAATTTGAATGAAAAAACCTTAGGACTATAATGTGATGCCAATTGGTTGATTCAGTATAACCAAATTACTAAAATCTAAAAATTCCTACCCAACTCTGAATTCGGCTTTGATTTGATCCTACAGAATTTCTGGTCCCCAGAGAAGGGCCCATAACTTTAGTCCACATACCGGATCCAATGGGAATATAAAAATATACAAAAACTTTGGCTATGTTTTTGGGTATATTTTGTCAAAATAAATTTATTTTGACAAAATATAAGCAAACATATGGATCACTTTTTTACCAAAACAAGAAATAATAATTCCTAAAATATTTCTTCAAATCAATTAGCTTAATAAAAAAATTCCATATATATACATATACATATTATAATATTTTATTATTATTTTTACAATAAAAATATTATTCAACTTCATTTTCATCCTAAAAACCTAACAATAAAGCATTGGTTTGATTGTTACAATAGAAATTGTATCATTCCAAAAATATAAACAAACATACAAAAAATTTTCAAAATAATTTTCTAAGTATTCTCAAAATATAAACAAACATATATTACATTCCCCAACACAAATTCACATTTATCAACCCCACTCCCAAAACCCATTCTTCCAAAATATATAATCCAAAACATATAATTTATATCAAAATATTACCTTTGTTATTAAAAAAAAAAAACAATTACCAAAAGTAACTTATGAACATTCAATATATAAATCATAGTTTTCGCTTGCATTTTATATATAAAATAGATAAATCATATCCACATCTAATTTTAATTTAAATGTAAAATGTAAAATATATCGAATGAATTGTAGTTCAGTGATATAAGTTTCTTACATAATACAGAATATTAAAAATTCGAATTTTAATGAACATTTAATGTGTCCGAGAATAAAAAGAAGAAGAAGAAAGAAAATTTATATGCACATGTTAATGAAATTTGTAAGTCATATATATATATATATGTGTGTGTGTGTGTGTATAGAAAATAATGATAGAGGAATTTTAGTGATCCGAAATTAATGATGAGGGAATGGGAAGTGGTAAATGATTGTAATTATGTGGCATGAGAGTGTGTGCACTTTACTTTGTAACCTTAATGCCCCACATAATCATCACATCGTCAGCCGTATTTTCCATTATTATCAATTTTTCATATTCTTTTTTGTATTAAATTAAACTAACAATAGCTTTTAGAGGTTCAAAAAGTATAACTTTAAATCCTCGAAGTATTGATTAAATAAAATTCAACATACATCATAAAATTATGGAATGATTTGGCTTGGCGCCAAATTTAACCACAAAAAAAAAAAGGTTAAAAAGTATAAGTTTTACTGTATTCTTATAACTTTTGTCATTAGAATAGTGAATGAGAATTAATACAGTTAGGGCTCGTTTACTTATAATGATAGAATTTGATGTGATTGATAAGTACAATATTCATTATTTAGAAAATATATTTTTATTATTTAATATTTCGTTTGTTTGTTTGAATTATTAGTTTGGATATCATAATTTTAATACAATCAATTGTTTGGATTCTTAAAATTGTAACTTAAGATAATTGTGAAATGTCTAATTTATCCCTCAGTTTTTTTGAATAGTTCAAATATCTTCATTGAAAATGTTTAAATATATGTTGTGTATGTAGTGCTAGGTCTCTTTTTTTTTTTCCTCAACCATTTATAATTTATTATTAACTAAAAAAGAGTTGATTTTTATTTTGAAAAAATAATTCGCTTTCAAAATTTATTATGAAATATTACAATTATTTCACAAATTAAATTATTTGTATTTGACGTGCTTATGGATATTAGTTTGTAATTTTACAAAATATATTCATATTGAGAGTAGATCTATTTTTAAAATAAATTCATTTTCAATTTGTAGGAACAAATTTAGTTATGAAATCTTATTATTATGGAAGAAATAATTTTTATATAAAAAGTTTAATATTTCTTAGTTAAATATTTTATACCAATATTATAAAAATAACTTTGATTATGGATATGATTTAGTATTTTCATAAAAACTTAGCTATATAAATCAAGTTTTAGTGATATACATACATACATATATATTTGTTAACTATTCATATATAAAAATGTATAAACATATATAAAAAACATTGGTGTATAAGAATTACGCAAGGATAATTTCGTAAACTAATATATTAATCCCAATACTTCTAATCCTATGACTATTAATTAAGCTTAGGAAGTGGGATACATAATTTCAATACTTTAGAACAAAATATTAAACTTTTTATAAATCATGAGCTTTAAATATGCCAACCAAACATTCAATTACACTTGATTACACGCCTATCCTGTGCAATTCTTGCAAGCAAACAAAGTTATTAATTTTGCTGAAATAATGGTTTTGAAAAAAAAATATTTTTAACATGTAAAAAGAAAATAATAATAATGTGAGACAGAGAGTAATGATAACAGTAATAATAATATTAGTTTTTCTTACAAGAGAAATTCTGAGTATACGCTTGTGGTCCTCAAAACGTAATTAGCTTGTTGAGCATAGGTTTCAAATTTGGAAAATATAGGACAAAAATTAATAACAATCAATTATTTGTAGACTTATACAATTTGTGTTATCTTCCTATTTAGGGGCCATTTGGTTTCATTCTCACAGCTTATTTTTATTTTCACCTCAAAATAAAAACAGAAAATTATCACTATTTTCACAATTTTCTCAAATATTTTCATTTTCAAAATATTTTTTGTTATATTTTCTCTCCATTTTCATTCCCTTTTCAACCTTTATCATTACTTTAATCATTTTTTATCTTAATAATACTTTTCATGCACTATTCAAATTATAATATTATTTTTTCAAACAATCACACATCATATCATCAATTCAAATAAAAAACTATACAATTTTTAATACAAAAACACAAAACATCCAAATACATTTTATTTTCACACATATATAAATCTATAATTTTCAACAACACATTCAAATACAACTCATTTTCAAATTCATTTTATCTAATTAATTTTTCACTATACATTTTCAAGTAAAAATGAAAATGGCCTATAAGAATGAAACCAAACGCCCCCTTAGAAATTCATTCAGTTCTTCTCTTCTTAAAACACAGCTCTAGAATCATGCTCTTCATATTTTTAAAAACTTACGTGAAGATTAATTACTTGAACTTGGGGTTCAACGCACAGGTTAAATTTTATCAAAATGCCAAAATAGTAACTCCTCAATTCGTTCTATTTTGCAACATTATTTTCAAACCTTAGTAGATGGGACAAAATAAACTTATCACTATATTAGTATCAAACACTTATCACTAAACTAAAAATTATAGCTGTTGGTAGATACACAACTTTATTTTCTTATGCATTTAGCAGCACAAAACATCATATAAGACAATAGTCGGCTTGAGATGGCTGCGCCTCATAAGCGCTATGAGTTGGGCGGTTAGTTCTTGAGTCTAAGGATGATGTAGACAATAAATCCAACAATCTTCTCCCCCAACAACAACCTGGAGATTCAAACCTATGACCTCTCTCTGATACCAATTATTAGGATCAAACATATACTACTAAATTAAAAATTATAACTGTTAATAAAAATGTAACTTTATTTCCTTATATATTTGTCAGTACAAAGTATCATATAAGATTATGATCGACTTAAAATAGCCGCACCTCACAAATATTATGGATTGAATGATTAATTTTCAAGTCAAAAATTGATACGAATACTAAATTCAACAAACTAGTTGGAACATTTCAAAGAGACCAAGAGAAAGTGGGTATTTACGTATAGAAGCTAATTAAAGGCAAATGAATTGATTGAGTTGAGCGTAAATAAGGTGAATCTAGGGTTCCTCCTTTTTTTGTCTCCCTAAGCATACATTTCCTCAATATTTCCCAATTGAAGTAATGATGGTTGGTATGAATATGATGACTCCCCCCGCAGGCTCCAACATTATAAAATTCAGAAAAACCGTATGTCCCCCCACCCTACCTAGCTAGCCACAAAAAGAAGGAACAACATTAATTCATTTCAACATGTACCAAAATTCAAACTGGGAATCCTAAGAGGCCGTTTGATTTTTTATTTTTTTTGAGGTATTTTTATTTTTTGGTGAAAAAATAAAAAAAAGTTAGTTATAATTAGGTGTGATTTTAAAAATAAAATATTATTTGAATATTTTATTTAAACTAAAATAATTTTATAAGATTGAAAATGAATTGTATTTGAATATTGTTGTATTTTTGTATTAAAAATCTTTTATGCAAATGGGAATAGAGGAAAAATAAAGCGTGAAAATAGAGAAAAAATGTAGACTGTATTTGGAAAAATGTACTAAAAAATAAAATGAAAATAAACCAAACGAGCACTAAGTTCATATAAATACATATTAAACAAGCACCTTAATTGCCTCCCCATTATATATGTTTGCCACTCCACTCTTGCAATTAATTAGAAAACAGTCCAACAAAAACATAAATATAGAGCACGCTTTCTTTGCTGGTGGGCCATCTGAACAAGGCAAGTAATCAAATTTGCATTACTATTAGGGCTCAAAAACAAACAAACAAGATAATTAATACACATTTTTTATATTTCTATAAAATTTGAAACTCGACTCGAACATATTCAGTTAATAAGATATGTATAAAAATATTGCATTTTTTAGCTTAACTCATCAACAAATTGACTAAATCTAATTTAAATATTCAATTTATTTAATATCAAATTAAGTTCAAATATAAGTTTCAAACTCAATTAATTAAAATTTCAAACCAAATACTCTTAACATTATCTTGTTCATTTAGAGTTGTAAATCCCAACCACAATAGAAGCAATAAGCTTGATTTGTATGGAGTTGTGATATCACGTGGCTAAGAGGATGTTTGAGTGAGCTTACAGACTTCTCAAAATTAATATCTTATAAAATATTCGAAAGCTTATAAAAAATCAAAATATTTAGTAAATTTTTTTAAAAATTACTTATAAGCTCTTAAATAAAACATTAGAATTTTATAAAACTTTTCTTTTTTCTTTTTTAAAAAAGGAGCTTTTAACTATTTTTAATTTCTTAACAATTTTTTTTTAATTTTAATCATATTAATTATAAAATTATCGATACAAATACCTTATAAACTTTAAAATCTTACTTTATTCAAATACTTAAAAAAATCATCTTTAAAATAAGATTTATCTCTTATATATAAATTTTAGAAATATCTTAAAAAATATAGAAATTTATAAAAAATTATAAATAAATTTAACCAAATATTCTCTTAAAAAGAGGGGCGAGGGATCTGATGAGCAATGGAGGGCGTGTCGACTGTCAAGGGATTCGGTGGCAACTAATCCATTTCTGTTGTGGAACCTAACTGCATCGATGGAATTATCTGAGCAAAAGTGTTGGTTGATCCCAATTCACATAGGAAAATAGACAACTATGTTTGTTTGTAGTTAGTTAGGATGAGGCATTAGTTTTATGATTTATTCAGCTGTAATAATTTTGTTTCAGTAGATCATGAGGAGTATCCTATGTGTGATATATATATATATATATATATATCTAATTGCTTTCCATCATATTCTCTGTGCTAATTAATCTCATATATTTTTGCTGATATATATTGCATTTGGAAGCATAGGCCTAGACACAGATGAGTCAAAAATTTCTCAGAGGTCAGCTAATCATATGAGTAGATTACTTTTAAGGACAAGTTATGAAATAAGGATTGCGATTATGGTCAATTTGTAATGTATGACTGAAATTTATGGTAATATTAAAGTAGAATTAAAACTCATTAAAAATTAAAAAAAAAATAGAAAAGTGATCATTGAAAAATACAGTCAACACCTGTGATTGCTTGGATAGCGCTTGAGTGGCGCTTGCACCAGTGCTCCACTTATGCGCTACACAAGTAATCACTTGTGCTAGTTGTGTTTTTCTCTAGCCGCTGTCTTTTTTTTAGATTTTTAATAAATTTTAATTTTATTTTAATATCACCATAAATTTTGATTTTAAACGAAAAATGACATTTGCTACGATCCTAATTTTACAATTTTTCCATTAGTTTGACAAACTGATCAATTATGTACTCTAAGATTAAAAATTCTCTATTTTCAAGAAAGAAAGTAATTAACCCTGAGACGTAATATGTACTAATTAAGAAGTGATCCAAGTGAAAACAAAAGGCACAGATGTATTCAAATTACAGAGGACCTGGCCAATATTCATAAAAATATGGAAAAGAAACAAAATAGGTATACCTAAAAGGGGTTTTTCCCAATATATGGCAAGTTCACCTGCGTGTAGATTCATCAAAGTGAGTATAGAATCACATTATTATTTGCCCTTTTTTCTTTCAAGGACCTTTTTAGGGAGATTTAGACAAGGATTTGCTTGCATTGGATTCCTCACCAAAAGGGCTTTTATGAAATTCAATTGAAAAGTTGAAAACAACAAACCCCTCCCACCCCACCCCCGCCAACCGCATCCCATACATTGGAAAAAGGTTACACAAAACAGAAGAAAAATCAACTAAAATACCCAGAAAAGATGGTATAAAGTTGATGATTGCATTGTTGAACCTACTCTCCTCCTCATTATATTTATAACCAACCACATTTTCCAATCTTAGGCATCAACTGTCACGGCCCAATTCCCCTTATTCTTCTTTTTCTTCTTCTTGTTTCAATATATCTATGCTGCTTGTCAGTTTTTCCACAAGATCTATATTGAAAACATAACACTTTGCACGGTTAATTTTAATCTCCATGCACACAGATTTTAAGCCACTTTCCGTGATGGGTTTGCCCAAGAAAGTCATGACTTCTCATGAGGATCAAACATTTCTCTCGGAGAAAGATTTGCATGCAATCCTGAAATGCGACTTCTTTGAAGAGCTCCACAGTAAAGAAGAATCAGTCAGATCAGAAGCTGAGAAAAGCGTTGTTTCAGTGTCTGTTTTGAAGATCAAATTGCCATCTGCAGGAGCTGATCATGGAGAAGAAGAAGAAGAAGAAGAAGAAGAAGCAGATCATGGGGGGTGCAGAACACCAACAGCAGTGGACCACAAAAAGAACAATATTATTGTCCCACTGATATGCCCACCACCTCCAAGAAAACCCAAATCACTTCCCTCCAAAAAGAGAAAAACTCATAGAGTTTTACTTGATCTCTCCAACGAAATTGAGTCACTTTTTCCACCAAATCTTCTCAGAGATTTTGTATGTGGTAAAATTAAAAAGGTCAGGAAAGAAAGCACTGCCTTCAAGTGAAACTGAAGTACTACTCTTTTTTCTTTTTTTCTTTTTTTCTTTTTTCTTTTTTCTTTTATTGGGAAAATACTTACCTGTACCATGTTTGCGCGACGAATACTGCATGATCATAGGCTAAATTGTGGACATGGCATAGGTAAGAATTTATCCTCTTTTTTTTTCTCCCTTATTTCGTAGTCTTGATTTTGTGAAACACTAGTACTGTAAATTGCCAAAGGACGTAAGATCAGTTTATTCATCTCTAGATATTCTATATTATTCTTGTTTTTTGTGAACAAAATGTGATGATTGGATGAATCAGAAGATGTTCTCCAAATCTGTACGTATGGTAGAACGGGACTGGTATTTTTCACTTGTTCAAAGGACTTATTTTTATATTTTCAAAGTTAGATTTCAGTATCATGAACTGAAGATGAACACACCACACACACACACATGTGTATGTGTGCGCGCGCGCGGGCGCAAACTGCAAAAGAATGAAGCACTACTGCCCATTGTTGTCACGAGTTGAGTGATAATAACATGCATGATAGGATCTTATATTCCACCACGTTGCTGGAAATAATTAGGCTTTGTTTAGATGTGAATTGGGGTATTCTTTCAAAAATTTTTGGAAGAATGTATTTTGTGAAGTTGAGTTGAGGAATGTGGTAATTGTTTATTTGTGTTTTGGGAGATAAGTAGAAAATGAATTGGGAAAAAACGATTTATTTGTTTTTGTTTTTAGAAGGACAAAATGTCATGTCAATAACTTTATTGTTGAGTTTGTAAAATAAAATGAATATTTTAAAATATTTATATGTGCGTGTATATAGATTATATAAGTGGTAATATGTGTATATATTTGTAATGATTAGACAATTTATGAAACTTTGGGGAATGGTGTTGATATGGGATAACCTAGTAGGCCCAACAGGCCCAACATCAAATGAGACAGCCCAGGAGGCTCAACGGTAAATCTGTTTGGTCGACCTGTATCGACCTCACCTGGCAGAGTTTGCGGTCGACCCATATCGACCTCAAGACCTACTTCGGCGTTGACTCGAATCCCTGTCGTGTTTATTAGTCTGACAGGCTGCATGCCCCCGTATTAATGACACGTGACGGCCGGTACAATCGCTGCCACCAACTCTGACAACTCTAACAACCCTACCAACAACTTTGGCAAAGATGTGCCTCCACTGGCATTCTTTATCTGGGAAAATAGGAGATTTAGCCACCTGACACAGTACCGAAATTTGGACATGAAATGAC
>JACGDI010005432.1:291719-303939 GCA_014898725.1 Jacaranda copaia
TTGGGCCAACTGGGTGTTTGGTTACTGGGCATCTCCATAGGCCCTCTCCACCAATCCCTTGGAATTGCAAGCACCCCCGGCCCCTAGATATAAAAATAATATTTTTTCCACTCTTGCCCGTAAGAAGAGGTGGGGGGTACCAGGAATTTTCATCAGGGTCGAGTAGTAAGATAGTAGAAGCCCGACTCTTCGCTACTGCCCAACTTCAGGACATGGAAAGGTGGAATAGGTTGGAGAAATTAGCAAAGGTGGCAAGCTGGTCGAAGAGGTGCACCAGCACAGCAAAACTATACAATATGGCAAAACAGTTGGGGAGAAGTTGGGTAATGCAAACCCCTAAACCTACGAGGAGGTCGACTATGGACTGAGGAAGCAGGAACTTTAGACCACACTTCAATCCCTCCTCAAACACAGTTATAAATTCCCTAGGAGGTCGATGCATTCTACCTCGAGTCCTCGGTGCTACCATCTCATACTCGTCGGGAATATGATAAGCTGCTCTAATTCACACTAAGTCTACAGCGGTTATTTTTGAGATTATTTTTGTGTAATGGTTGGGAGTAAATAATCAACCCCAACTTGCAGGCATATCAATAAGGCCAGCCTCACCCTCCGACGCTGCCCTAACATCATTAGAACTACTGCTACTTGTGCTAGAGCTTTCGCTCGCAGAAGAACTGGACTCAGAGGTGCTCTTGGCCCTAGTCTCCCCTCCATGGGGCATATTTTCAAACCTAGTGCTATTAGAATCCAAACTAACAGACATGGCTCTACAACGGAAAGATAGAAAAACACAAGAATAACAAAAACACTTACAATGAAAATTTTACAAATGCAAAGCGCGGAGCTTGAAGTACTTCAAAGATGGCGATTCGATTGGAAGTTCAGACAATAAAAGTGTAAATGAAGCCACTTATCCCCCTATTTATAGGCAATCGAGCACGGGAATCTGTGTAACTACTATAATGACAGCCTGCCCTAATATGCTTCGTATTATACGCACTGATAGTAGCATTAAATGCAAAGAAACTGCCTTAAACCCTGGTCGACAGTTCAAAAACTTAGGTTGGCAGTTTAAAAACCTTGGTCGAAAACTCAAAAACCTTAGTCGAGCATAGTACCGCTATGGTTGAATATGAATTCTCTACTCCTCGTTGGCAAACTCGATCAAGACCATGAGTTGGAAGGACTCATGATATGGGATAACCCAATTGGCCCAACAGGCCCAACATCAAATGAGACAGCCTAGGAGGCCCAACGGTAAATCTGTTTAGTCGACCTGTATCGACCTCACCTGCAGAGTCTGCGGTCGACCCGTATCAACCTCAGGACCACTCTAGAAGTTCGAATATTCGAGTCTGGTTGACATGTATCGACCTCAAGACCCACTTCGGCGTTGACTCGAATTCCTACCGTATTTATTAGTCTGACAGGCTGCATATCCCCTCATTAATGATACATGACTGCCGGTACAACTGCTGCCACCAACTCTGACACCCTACCAACAACTATGGCAAAGACGCGCCTCCACTAGCATTCTTTATTTGGGAAAACAGGAGATTTAGCCACTTGGCACAGTACCAAAATTTGGACATGGAATGACCCCCAAGCCCCTGGCAAAGACAAAGGCCAGTACACCTGGAAAGGGTACTTAAGTCAAATCACGCCTACAAAAAGCTATAAATACTCCAAGTCCAACCACACTCAAGGTAATGCCATATACACTACAAGCTTTACATTCTCTATACTCTGTTCGATCTCCCCATCTCGACCAGAACTAACTTGAGCGTTGGAGTGCCTTAGCCGGGGGCACCTCAGCTAGTTTAACGTATGTTGTGGTTGCAGATCTCAGACCCAAAGCTATATATAATTCTGAGTACTCGACCTCTCTAGTCGAATCACCAGTAGCACAACCCTCATTTTATCTATACGCAGCTTTCAGCGGCATCAGGTGTGGAATTGTGAATAGTTTGAATTTTTTGAGAAATAAATTTTGTATTTTAGAAGTGAGATTGAGAAATGTGTAGTATTTATTTATTTAAGTTTTAAGAGTTAAAAAATAGATTGGGAATTGACAAATAAATTAAGCCTTAGTGCCTCGAAGTTGATCTGTTGTGGAATATTTTTACAACTGATGTTTCCTTTTTAGTTGGTATTATCGATTAATATAAAATGTATAGAATATTTTTTGAAATAATTACATTGATGTGAATGACATATATTAAGACCTTGTGTACTTAACGTGGTGATATATAGTGATCGGATATGTGCGATGATTATAAAAACTGTGATAAAATTATAATTATCATTTAAATATAATATATAGTTATTTGATAAGACGAAATGGTAGCTAATGAAGGATAAGTTAATAAAATGTTCCAACAAATTTAATCCAACAAATAGTTTATCCTATTTGTTTAATTATATGGATTAAATTTAGTGGCATAATTTTATTTTCCTAAATGCCCTCCACAAAATTCAAAAGGAAAAAAATCCCATTCAAGGTGACTTTGTAATTTTACCGCCTCATCCAAATTGGGCCTTGGGATAAAATTTGTCCCAGCCTCAAAGTAGGATGTCTTGCCCAACCTCATCTATATATGATAGTTGGCCTGCGCGCACAACCTGGACTTACATCATGCGATGTACACAATGATGAGGTTGGAAAATTTCTCTCATTCAAGCTTATCAAGATAAGTAAACATTTGTACCTCTAAAATAGAATAAAAAATTAAAATATTAGTTGATATATAACTAAGGCATATGAGAGATGGTTATAAGGTATTTGAGATGTT
This sequence comes from Jacaranda copaia, assembly GCA_014898725.1. Lineage (NCBI taxonomy): Eukaryota > Viridiplantae > Streptophyta > Magnoliopsida > Lamiales > Bignoniaceae > Jacaranda > Jacaranda copaia. The sequence continues at coordinate 294,515 of JACGDI010005432.1, forward strand.
TTGTGGACACATATTTAACATAAAATCAATAAACTCTGTAGTTAGACTTTTTTTGATTATTGAGATGTGGGCTATGTAGAAGATTTGGATGGTAGAAAGTCTATAACGAGCTATATTTTTGTGTTTCAAGTTGTTCAATTAGCTGGAATGCTACTTTGCAGGTTTTAGTTACATTTTTCACAACAAAGGATAACTACATGACATTAATAGAAGCCACAAAAGAAAGCATTCTGCTGAAGGGGCTAATCGATAACATGGGTATGAATTTTGATATCACTATAATCTTCAGAGCACCATACACTCAAAGAATCAGGGCATTTCACAAGAAAATAAAGTACATTTATATCAAGTATCACTTGGTTTAGAGCATGGTGCCTCAAAGTGTCATCTTGATTGACAAGATTGGAACTAAAAATAAAAATAATCCGGTGAATATGTCAACAAAGACTGCCTTGCTGGCCCCCGATGCAAGGGCTATTGCCCCCTGGAGCTGAGTTCACATCCAGATATCCATATATCAGAACATCTTTTTGCTTTAATCTTAACCTTTCCTTTATAGTTTATAGTAAGAAAGCTAGTGGACCAAAGGCAGAGTATTGATATAACAAAGTTGTTCAATAAAAACTGGGGATGATTACACTTATATTTTACAAGGGACAATTGGCATTCACATTATGTCATATATAGCTTGGCCACTTCTCTCTGTACTCTTAATTGTGTTTTCTCAATATAGTCAGTCCTCATCAGAACATAAGGAATAAATAACATAAAAAAGGATGGGAGAGGTGATCTTCCACCTTTACCCTTCTAAGCAAAGCTATAAGCCCTTTGTAACACTTCAAAGAGAACCAGAAACATGAAGAAAGCCAACTAAAGAGAAATGGAAACAAGAATACCTCAACTATTATCAGCATTTGCCGATGAGGGTGGGTGTGAGAGCTGATTCTGAGTTTGAGTGTCCGCTTGTGCCCGAGCCTGTTTTTGTGTTTCTTCAAATCTATTCATCCGCTCAAGCAATTGGGCAGCTTTCCGTTTGCCCCTTTCTGTGCCGTGTTGTGCCAAATCAAGTAGCGGCCCCATAACACCAAGTTCCTGTGCCTGAACAAGGTGCTGTTGGTCACCCGAACATAGGTGCACCAACACAGCTGCGGCATTTTCTTTGTTCCTCGGAGAGCCACTCCCAATAACATCTACCAAAACAGGTACTGCATCAGCAGCTCCAATGGCTGACTTTCCTTCAGGATGACTAGCCAATATTGCCAGTATTGCCAGTGCTTCATCCACCATGCTGCCTTGAGTTTCAGTAAGTAGCCGCATTAGTGTTGGTATAACTCCGGCCCTCACGGCCTTTCCCTTGTTACCTTGGTAAATGCACAAGTTGAAGAGTGCTGTTGCGGCATCTTTCTTCCCCCTTTGGTTACCTTCACTAAGAAGTGTCACCAGTGGTGGAATTGCTCCTGAAGCGCCTATTGTTACCTTGTTTTCATCTACTACCGACAGGCTAAATAGGGTGGCGGCTGCATTTTCTCTAGCTTCCATGCTCCCCTTCTTGAGCACATGAACGATACCCGGCACTGCACCAGAGGATATGATGCTTCCCTTGTTATCTTCACATATGGAAAGGTTGAGAAGTGCAGTAACAGCATGCTCCTGAGTGCGGGAATCAGGAGTTGATAAAAGCTGGACAAGCAGAGGGATTGCACCAGCTTCAGCTATAGCGACACGGTTATCAGCATTTCGCTTCGCAAGAAGGCGGATTTCACCCGCTGCAGACCGCTGATCTTCAGGGTTCCCAGATGTGAGCTTACAGAGAAGAGCTTCTATCTTGGTACGCTCAGCAGGGGAGCATGCAGATCCAGTCTTAGCGGCTCGAGAGCTGCCTGGTCTCTTTGGTGGTTCAATGCCGTTTGCCTCACACCATTGTGCTATAAGACTTCGAAGAACATAATTCGGTGTAAGAGCAGTGCTAGTGAGGGTTTGTTGGGTCTTGGGACAAGTACCATGCCCTGCTTCCAGCCATTTCTCAATGCACAACCTTTCATACGTCTACACAAGAGAAGAAAATACAAATATTTCAGATATCTAGTAATACAAACAAAATAGTTTCAGCAGATTTCATGGTGTCAAGGATTCATCTAACATCTTCATTTATGCCTGGAGTGGGCATGCATGAGAGAGGCAGACGGCAAATACAGTTATATGTAATGCTGCCATTGCTCAAAACAAGCAAACACAAGAAAAGAAGCTCCGCACATTATTCATTATATTTGAAATTTTTGACTATTCGTGGAAAATGATAATCTGTTTGGTTGCAAGTCATTGAAAACTGCTTGATGCATATTAGTCCTTCCAAAGTAATTAATAGTGTGAACAGAAATGATGTTACAGTCAAGATATTGTCAACAGTCTTGGAAAAAAAATAAAATAAAAAATATTAAAAAAAGGGAAAAAAGAAAAAAAAATGGTTCTCAAATAACAAGAGAAAGTATCAAGGGCGGAGCTTAGTTTGGAAAAAGCAAAAATACAAGACAGTACCTGTCCTGTTGAGACAATGACAGGATCCTTCATCAGCTCTAATGAGATTGGACAGCGAAAATCATCTGGGATAACAAGGTTCTTCTGATTTCCCTCAGCTGATGCTTTTCCACTGCTACTTGTATGGGCAGACTTTACAGCTGCAGTGGAGAAAATGTTTGGATTTACAGTCTGCACAAAATCCTTAACTTTCTTCAACAGCATCGACATCTTCTCTATGCTCTCCTCTGGGTCCCCACCAGTAGCAGCAACCATCTCGTGCAAAGCTAGTGATTCTTGAGTTAAGTCAGCTATGCCACCAAGCTGTAATTTGTCAACCAATCTCCTTAATACATCTGGATCTTCTGCAGAATCATTGTTATTGTTGTAAAGGCACAAAAGATCCTCATGCAGCTCAAAATCTGGTGCATCAACCCTTCCTTTGGCTCTTCTGAACTGAGCAAGGACAAGTTCAACCTGGGAAAGAAATTATTTTAAAGATTCACTAAGCATTAAAGACATTTTCACAAGCTTTTAGTAACACCCATGATTAGCACATTTAGACAATTTGAGTGCAGTCAATGAAATCTCATCCAAATGCTTCACAAACTGAAAAGTTAGAATGCAACAGTTACAGTAATAAAAGTACTTTTCTGGAGTAATAATCATAATTATATCAATTTTAGACCAAAGGAAGACAAGAACTTACCTGTTCCTTCACCTCATCTGACATGTCAAGTTTCTCAAAAGAAATGCCACTCAGAGCTTGCTCCAATTCAGCTGTCACTTCTTGAAATCTAGTCATGATTTGCTCTCTCTCTAAGACCTGCATGCAGGGGACCCTCAAAATTTTATTGTCTTCAATAAGAGAAATTTACAAAGAACTAGTATGTGTACCAAAGAGCACACAAATCCAAAATGTGCTGAAAGAGATTAATTGAAGAGCAACCTACAAGCCGTGGCCCTTTGGAGGAATATGGAAAGAAAGACTGAGCATAGTTAAGTATCACAAGTTAATTCTGTATCAAGCATGTTGATAGTTATCACAGTAACATCTATCAATTGAATTTTGGTCAAGGATAAATGGGAGCACCAAATTCTCCACACTATAATAGCCAAAAATAAATCAAGCCTATGGCTTGTGCACGGAGCAAGTAAGCATCAGTCCATTTGCATGTTGGTACAGGTGAATTCTACAACCATTCACAGTGTTAACTTACACCCAGCTCATCATCTTCAAAAATCAATATTAACGTAATGTCCAGAACAATGATGCCCATGAAATCAAAGGGATCCTCTTATGATCCAAAATACCTGCTACTTGCCATCGATAACTGTCACCCAACACATCAAGAGGAATCTCCATGGTAGTTAAGGCAGGGCAAGGGTTACAATATGTAAGTTCGTTTCAAGGAAGCTCATTGTTTTTGACAAAAATCATACTATGTAGCAATAACGTTAAGCAATACTTACATATAATACTTTCTTAAATATGTTTATACTACATTGACACAAAAGGGAAATCCGCAATTTAAGCTTACCTTTTCCAAAGTATTTTCCATATGCAAGAGAAGTTAAAATAATCACAAACCAAAATATTATCTAAAGCCATCACCAACCCCCTACCCTTTACACCCTGCCCTCTCAATTCCCAGCAGATTCAGTTTTATCTCCTAAGGTCATCTTTCTTATTCCTCCCAAAAAAATTCTAGTAAGTAAAGATTCTTTTTCTTCTCATTGAACCTTAATTTTCCTAAGTGATTCAGTATCTAAATTTTTTAATTGATTTGAAAGCCCAATCATAATCCTATTCTCATCAATAAGTAGCTAAAACCAGTCCCAACATCTGTTTCTAATTGCTTCTCTAATTCAATATTTTTACTCCTTCAAAAGGTAAGACTTCTGTAATTTTAGTTCCTTGCTTAGTGAGCATTATTGGCAAGATATCAACTAACCGGGGAGCCCAAAGGCGTAGAAGAGGATGGCGCACAGAAGGGAAGACAGTGGAGATTCAGAGGACAAAAGAAATAAAAGCTGAAGAAAATAAAAAGGAGTCAAAATTACATAAGCCAATGTTTTTCAGCCATTATTTTGCAAATCTCATTCAGTTTTAACAAATTTTGATCTTTCTGACCAGTGACACTTTTTAACCAGCCAGACTAGGGGGATTCGATTCATGGTCGAAATAGCCAATCCACTAGTTTAAGCATTGCTTTTCCCAAAAACAGGAACATGATAAAAGAACATGATGATAAATAGAAAATGTTAATTCCAACTTACAAGATAGGATAAAGATGTGGTGGCAAACATGTCAGGTATGAGGAAATTAAGGCATAAAGTATCATGAGCTCACATAAAAACCTTAAATTCCTATGAGACTAAGAGACATGGCCTTTCGTGCTTTTAGATTGAGAAAGAAAAAGGAAAAAAGAAACAGAGAGCATATTATGTATGAAGGAATGATATGAAAAGCGGAAGCATGAAAATCTTACATTCTTAAACAGCCTCAGGTATTCTCTCTGAAACTTAGGGTAAATAGCCAGACTGAACAGATGTCCCTATTGGATACAGGGATATACTTAATTTGTCTAATGTATAAAAGACATATAAACTTTGATATTCTCTGGATGCATTTAGGTATGTAATATATATGCATATGCATGTATGTATCTATGATGTCATAAAGGAAATCATGTGAATTTCTCTGATATTACATTGGGGCTTCATTAATTATTCCCTTTTTAAGGAAACTCAATAGCCGTAGTTAAAATGTTAAATAGCTATTAATCAATTCATAAAAGTGGAAACATTTTGTTTTTTAATTTTGCTTCAGCACGGATAAGCTCTTCTCCCACCATTATATGTCAATATTTGTCAAGCAAGATAATGTGGATGTTCTATGTTTGCAACAATCAACTACACGTGTGGAATTCCCAACCCAGATGTCCTCATATTATAGTCTGCCACATTCCATTCTGCATTCCAGCTGAATTTATATTAATAACAAGAACCAGCTCCTCTAAACTCTCTTGCAGTTGCATCTTGAATTCTACTTCCAAACAGTAAACACCAAACAGTGAACAGATATTCGGCAACTTCTATAATTTCATGATTAGAATATTTGCCATTATGCATAGGGCATGAAACGGAACTGTGCCAGCTAACACAATACAAGATGACACTATAAAGAAATTAATAAACAAGGATAACCCTCGGAGAGTTGAGCAGATGGCAGAAAACATTGATATCTGAAAAAGGCTAGCGATATTATATTCCAAAAATATATATCTTCCAACTTATATAAAGAAATTTTCAGTTGTCTTCACAATGATTTCAAGATCATCAGCAAGGCTTTACTACTTGGTGCATATTCCAGATCGTTTTTAAACCTTCCCACACCCACCCATCCATTTTTTCTTGTTTTACATTCTCTTCCTCTTTGTTTTGCTCCTTGAGCCATCGCAGCTGGAAATTTACTTTTCACAATTTTCCCTATCAGATCTGACAAAATTTTAATGTAAACTGCTGATCAAAGAATATGCCCCACTGCATCTCATGAATGGTCTTCTCAAGAGCCTGCCTCCATCCTAAATTTTTTTAAAGTAATAGTTCACCATAACCCTATCCATTGGTGCAATTCTGAAATAGGAAAGGGAAACGTCACTCATAAAATCACATTTACCATTCTTACAGTGCTCAGTTACTACTATAACATAAGAGCATGATGCTTTCTTTTGATTCCTAATATAGCTAAACACCACCTTTCTGGCTCGTTTTAATTGCTGGCTTAGGTATCTTACAAGCCCATGCAATTGAGTCTCAATAATCATATCCACATAATTCCACGAAAACTCAGTTGCCAAGATGGAAATTTTGAGAACCTGTATTTGGGGAAGGATTTGTACACTCTCATTGCCTTTTGTCATGGAGAGAGGACCAGAACAGGATTATATGACTATAGCAACATCAGAGTCATCAAGAAATTGATATTTCATGGATGGTAAAATCACGTCCTCCTTTCATGGCCGCGTCTGTTGGGCTGCAGCATCTAAGAGTATGACATAAAACGAAAAGGACTCGATTCCAAAAAGCATACGTACAAAGACTAACTGGCAAAATTAGGTAGTCATAAAATCGATGCTACCAAACTTGGCGGCATTCAAAGTGAGGGACCAAATTTCCGTCCAACCAAAGCATACTCCTAAACTTCTATCAGACTATCCCTGTGGATCTGCGATATTGTGACAGAAATAACAACTTCAAAAACTTTTCAATCTCAAACAAGATTCCACCAATGAAAATGAATCTTGCATCTACTCTGAGATGAATTTTCACCTTTTCAGTTTGTTTCCCTCATTTTCTCCAACTAGTGCTACACGATTCAGCTAAAAACCAATCACAAATCAACTGCTTCCCTCAGCCATTCAAACTAGCAAATGGAATCCGAAACCTGAACCGTGAAAATACGTTGCCAATTTCCTAAAAATTGCGACAAAGCAATCCCCGTATGAATTTGATAAAAAGGTTAAGAAACTCGAATTTTTACTTGAAAGCTCGGATAAACAACTTCAAATAAATCCGACAGTTCATCCGGAACACAAACACACACAATCGCCCACAAGAACAACCTCAAACACAAAAATCAAACAGATCAAACAAACAAAATAAAAGTATCTAAAACAGTCAGTTATCTGATCTAACTAGAGATCGAAGGGAATAATAATTGTCTAAAACTAATAGTAAACACAGTGATGCCACGCCATACCGACCAGATAAATCTTGCTGCCTTCACTACCAAAGCGAAGCAACTCTTTAGCGGATTCGAGCGCAGTCGCCAGCGAAGCTAATGCTTTGATGGAGTCTTCGGGAAGCGGGTCTTTGCTGTCGCGTATTTCTTCGAACATTGGGGTCAACAGCTTCAGCCGCCGAGCTAGATTAGTGTACTGCTTCTTCACTGTGCTTCTGTACTCGGAAATCGCCGAGATTTCACTCACTATATCGATCAATTTCCGGGACAACGCGGCCTTATCATCCTCCATTGTCACCAAGAGATCTGAACCGAAATGGAGAATTTAGAAAGTAGAAATCCTAAAATCAGAAAAAATGGTGGGGTGGAGTCAACGGAGGAGAGCTAAATTTCAGCTGGCGGGTGACTGGAAGAGCTGGTCCGGGTCTGGGTCTGGGTCCGGGTCCAAGACTTCTCCATGACAGAGGAATAAAGAAAAGTGGAGATGTCCAGACTTGACTCCACGCTCCGGAGGTAAGAGGGATTTGTTATAGTGGCGCGGCTTGGAGGAGCATGGCTTAACCGCGGTTACAAGTTTACCAGAGAAAGGCTTTGCTTTTATGGGCTCGGCTTGGCTGGATGGATCTGTTCAGTAATCTTTTCACCCGCGGTGAAACTGGCGGGAGGAGGGTTTTACAGTGAAGCCCATCATGGTAAACGGATGGAAAAGAAGAGTTAAATATTGGGGCGGTGGAGATTTAGAATGAATGATTAGGAAAAAACACGCTGATCTTATTACGATGTTGGTGTGATTGATTTTTCTTGGTATCCATTTGGTAGAATCCGTTTGGTTTTATTTTTGTTTTAATGTTTTTCAAAAATGAAGTAGTTGTAGAATGATGCTTGAAAATGTAGTTGAATTTTTTGTCTAAAAAATATTAATACATATGTATAGGGATGTGCAATGGTCTTTGGTCTATCCGTATAAGGTTCATATATGAAATGAAAATTTGAGGCAGTGTGCAGATGTATAAATAAAAAAAATAGGTATAGAGATAAAAATTTATTTTGCAATAATATACGTACTTTATATTAAATTAAATTTGAATTTGGTGGATGCGATAATAGATAATGTGGTAAATTTAAAAAGATTTAACAATAAAAATAAACTGTACTTTTATGAAAAATGAATAGAAATTGATAGCTTTTATTTTTCAAGAGGTTTGTATGTTTCACATGATAAAGCGTGATAAATACATTCTCAAACATTATTTTTTGTTTGCTTCACATCATTATGGCTCATGATATCTTTACGGTCTAACATGATATCATAGGCTAAGTTGGTTTATGGATTACGCCAAGATGGTTTAATCTATTTTTCATCATTTTAAATCTAATATGATAAGGAATGAGAAAGTCATTCTTAGCCCTCATATGAAAATCCTAACCTCAATACCTTCCGTCAAATTCTGTAGCCATAATTTAGAAATTTACCTTCTTAGAAGATATGATATCTTAGACATTACGAAGTGTAATTATATTGAGCAATCTTACCAATCAAACATTATATAGTGTCAAGTACACAATATCGTCAATTTTTAAAATCAAAGCAAATAATAGATTATATGGTATTTGATACCATTTTTAAGTTATACATCATTAGTTTATAATCTTGCCTAATCCTATATGCCCAATCAAACAAGCCTAAATAGTATTGAAAATGAAAAGAAACCCCCAGAAAAGCCTTCATATTGAATAATTTTACCATAGTTGCTATAAATAAATAATGGTTATTATGCTTAATTTGGCGCAATGTCCTTTTGGTGAAAATAACATGAAACCAATCAAATAATTGAATAATATACATTTTATATTATTATTATTTTAAAAAATTTATCATTAAGAAATAATTAAACAATCAAATATTGAAAACTGTCACTAATCAATAACTAGTATCAAATTAAACAAAAAGTAAGCATAGGTCCATAGCAAATGGAAATGGCTTAAAAAAGCAATGTTTAGCATATTGACAAAGCATAGTGCAGTGGTTGGGTTTGTATCAAAATGTCCTTGTTTGATTTGTAGTAGCCGTAGAAATTGACATTACTATTGGATGCGTGACGCCTCTTGGAATGCTGCCATTGAGATATAACATTTGATTGTCTTACTCTCTTATGAGAAGCAT